>JAOBAY020042391.1:0-23518 GCA_025331085.2 Zoanthus sociatus
CACACCACAACTTTGCGCTCGTTCATGACCAAAACTTTTTAATACAGAAAAATGTTTGACTCCGAATGTGAGTACAACGATAGTTCTTTAAGGTGGTATTGATGGTTTTTCGTAAAAGATTAAGCTAAGCTAGTAGGAAGGATGACAAAAAAGTCCATTGATCCGCCATATTGGCTTTCCTTTGGAGCCGACCAAAACCATCTATGTTCAGAACTACCAAAATAAAATTTATCAAAACTTTAAAACCTCCATTTTGTAGTTAGTACCCCAAAGCAAGAGTGCATGCAAAATTTTAGCCAAATCCGTGGAGTACCGTGGCCGACCCTAACTCGAATCTTACAGAGTACGCCTCTTAAAGTTGCTTTCCCCTGCAACCTCTTGTTTAAATAGAATTGTTGAAAAAAAAACGATGTTTCTAGTTTTTTTGTGTAACTTACTTTCTTAGGAGCAACTGCTATGTAATAGTATAGCTGGCCGGAAAAGTTGTTCTGAAAATGGCAGGATATCGAAGTACAAAAGATAGGTTGTGCAGAAGGGTTTACAAAGCAAACATTTTTGCAATTTTTCTTGAAGTGAAGTGAGAATAGTCCATATTACTCCATGCTAATTGGAATACATGCGCATTACTGATACTTTTTTCATGTATTTTGACAGATTGTTGAAAATCTAATGTTTTCTACTTCATATGTTTTGAACAAAGAAAAGGCAAACATTCCAATTACATTTATAAAAAACTTGGGTTAAAAGTTTTCTAAAATACTGAAGCTGTACAATTTAGTGAGCATTTTCTGTTTATGTGAAAACCACATAAAGAAACATTATATGGATCATTACGTTAAAGTTACGTGACCATTTCCATGGCATCAAATTACTGGATAAATTAGGGTTTGTCAATGTCTAAATTAAATTTTTGTAGAAGCTAAACTTTTTCGTGATTAATGATAATTTTTTCCTGTTTTTTTAACTAAAGCCAACTGGGAGCCTTGCCTTAAGTACACTGTAATTGCAAAACCAAAATAAAAAGTATATATTTATGACAACACTATCTATAATAATTAATTAATCAGGAGATTAAAATATAAGAGCTCCTTATCCAAGCAGTCACAGAGAGCGAGGTTTTTTAAAACTGTTCAATCTCAATCACGAAGCAGCGAAGCAATCATCATCCTTGTAATTTTTGAATGTCTCTATAACTCAAAGCTGCCATGTTCAAAACACGTTTTGAAGTACACCAGAGACAACCCAGAAATTGGCGCGAACTCACGCACACGGTGACGAATTAGTTAGATCGAGAACACCTATTAGTCAATATTGATTTAATCAGTACTCTGGTTATGTCCCAGTGCCATTGGAATGCAAACGTAGAGAACATCGGAGACATTTATTACAAAACATGTATTTTTTTGTTGAACAGTTTTCTTTTATTTTGTTATCTAATCTCTTCAAAATGCGGTAGATACTGTGAAATGCTGAAGAGCGGAAAATCAAGGTAAAATTTGTAAGTCTTCCACAAAATGAAACTGTAGCTCTAGGATGGCCATATCATGTTGCTGTGAGCCACTTTAACCATCGTTTCCAACTAGTGCAGTCTTTTCGAATTTTACAGCAGGATACTGCTTAATTTTTTTTGATGGTTAAATGGTTTTTCACATTCGTGCATTTAAAATAACAGCCAAACATAGCATTTCATTCTTCATACACCAGCCTTCTAATACCTCCGGAGTTTGTATAATCCACATTTCTAATAACACTGGTACTCTTTTTAACTAGGAGGGCTGATTAAAATCTTTTTTCTCTCGTCAAAAAATTTTGTTTTGACTTGATAGGATATATAAGACTGTACCGCACTGCTAGCTGTTTGTTTCCATCATGTTGTTTTTCACTACGTAACGAGACGCTGCAGGCAGCGTATACTGGGTTGCCTGTATTCCTGGCTGAAGCAAACAAAAGCCTTGTGAGCCACCTCATAGATGAATATGTTTTGGAAGAGATTGCAATAGTAGCCTTCATAAAAAAAGCGACGTAGTGTAGCTACTTGGTTATCATTGAAGGTGACTTTATGTTTGTAAAATAGACTGGAACTTGATACTGGTGTTGTTGACATAACACTGGAACCTTCATCATCTTCATTGTTGTCGTACATCCGATTGACGCAATCCACCATTTCTTCCTTTTCTGTTTGAGGCTCTCTTGCATCGTTGGCTTTGTCTGTATGATGCTTCCATTCCGAGCATGCCCTAACACACGCTTTGGCTCTTCATTGCATAGAATGTTGCAGCTTTTAATATTTTTCTGTACAATGTCATGCTGATCTCTATGGTGGCCAATTGACGCCGTAGCGTTTTTTTTTCTTTTTTTCTTTTTTTCTTTTTCTTTTTTTGTTTTGATAAATGTTATCAAAAAAGTAAAAACCTAAAAGCTGATTACCTGGACCAGCGATGCCATAGCAAAAAAAGTTATTCATGGCCCATTGACGCCTTAGACCGGGTTGCAATGCGGTTAGACCACTAGCATGGGCCACCATAGTTTGGATTTCATGTGTAAATGGTTAGCACTCATCTCCATACTTCAGAATGATGTGACGTCATACCCCCGGTTCCTATGCAACTTCGGATTTCTGAAAAATAGTTTTATGTGCAAAATAAACATGGCCGGTGATTTTTCAAAATCAGTTATCGCTGTTTACAACTAGCGGCTATTATTGTGTTGGAGAAGCAACGGTAAGTGATTGATTTTTTACTTTTTTCAGATTTTCCTTTGAGTTAGACAAATATACACGTTTAAATGTCATTCTGAAATATGGAACATGGCTCCATACTTCAAAATGACAATGGCAATTTCAAGAGCTGCACTATCTATGGCCCATGATTCTGATCAACTAGCTATCTCATAGTCTTACATCCGTATAAAGAGTGAAGTTGGAATTAAGGATTTGAAAGTATTTAACAAGTCCTAAACTATATTCGATAATGTTAATGTTATTATCTTTATAAATTATCATTTTTAGTTACCACCCAAAATTTTGAAATGTACTGAACATAGCTAGCTGTACTATACAAAATGTAGGTTAATTGCCATGTTGCATTAGTTTGAATGACAAGTTTATGTTTTAGGAGATAAATGTAGATGTCAAGTATTTTTACAACTAAGAATTAAAAAATCAAAGAAATTAAAGCACAATAAAAGATCTTGTTTTGATTTTGCACAAAACGTACAGAATCATAATAATAAATAGTTGTAAATTTTATTGGAAGTCTTATCACATGAAACTAAAATAATGCCTTCTTTATTTTCTATCACTTTTATGTGTGCCTATATACTGGTCACAAGTGTATTTAACTCATTCCCAATTTTTTAGAGCAAAAATGTCAATCACACATGTTTCTCCATCAGGGCCCGGTTCCACAAAACTTCGATTAACTTAATCATAGATTAGGGCATTGATATCCTCAACATTTATGTAGATTAGGACAAAATTCAAATATTTTTTTTCAAAACTAAAACTTTGTGATTCTTGCAAAATTTTGTGCAGTTTTATCAATAAAGAAACAAGTTAAATCCAAAATTCCGGCCTTAAGCAAGCTATAGAATTAGGAAACAGGAACATTAATAAAGAAATTAATCCTGCGTTAGCACTTATTGCGTTTTGAGGAACCGGACCCTGAATATATTTGCTGCTGCATGTAACATTGCCTCCTCCTTTTACTTTTTATCACCTTGTAAGGAATGTCCACACAAGTAGGATGATACCAGCCATTACACTTAGAACACTGCACATACTCAAGGTTATCACTCGGCATTCTGCAAATGCACAAGATATGCACTGTTGCATTGCTGTTATTTGGATGGTATGGTACCCACGGTTGTGTTTTTAAAAAAAGGACTCATCTCAAGTGTTTCAAGGCAGTGGACATAATGTTTATGCATCTTCTTTTGGTCATATGATTGTCACTGGGTCTGTGCCATGGCACAGATCTGTTGCAAATGCTAGTGGAAACAAGCCACATTCACTTGAGTTGTTTTGCTTTTGAACTTTCTCATTTACAAACAATACAGAAACCCCAGTATGCATGAGCATCGACAAGAATGACTAATGGCAGTTGGACTAACTCTCTGAAAGAAGCTGTCATATATTTTGAAGGTTCCAGGCATTCAAGAAATTGTACTGAGGAATACCCAATGATTGCCAGTGTTAAATATTTGCACAAACTCACTAACTGCTTTGGCCACCAGTGTACCATTAATAGCTGGGTCATGCAGACCATCCAAAAAAGGAAATTTTGTTTTTAGTAGGAACTGGCCTGCATGAATCTCTTGAGTCACACAGCCAGCTCATTCTCTTTAAAATGTGACATCAGGCATCCTTATAAAAAGTGAAGTTGGAATTGGGGTCATGTGGATGTTTGTTTTGAACCCATGAGTTTGTTTCAGGAGAGCTGTCATCTACCATTGATGCTCTTCAGCTTTTTTCTCATTTTTTGTTGATTTTTTACCACTGGGATAGCATTTTAATCTTTTTCCTGGTAACACAAAAGCTGCTCATGAATAGAGGGCAAGCTGTTACCCAATTTATTAAGAGCGCTGATGTCCTTAACATTGTATGTCAGAGATGTTATCTGCTTGAGGGTCTCCCTGCATTTTGTTGCTTCAGTCATAATTACATTCTCTACTGTCGTCTTTGGCTGTACTTGTGGTAGCGGTGGGAATACAGGCAATGGATGAGCATATTGATCCTCAGCTATGGAGTCAATATTTAGATGGGTTTTAAATACATCATCTAGACAGAGATGTGGGTTTTCACGGAAGCTCTTGTGTAGCGCCTCCCACTTTCAATCTGCATTATGCTGAAAAAAAAGAAAAAAAGTAATTGCACGTTAGTCCAGGCAGCTGCACTAGAGCATTTTGTCATCTCCACCGAAGGACAGGTTGTACCAGACGTGTTTGGACTCAGCAGATGCAACATGGAATTCTCCTTTGCTTTTATCCCTCCTAATTTGATCAGAGCCGATTTCCTCAGCAGCATAAAGTCTGTTCATACAGTGTGATAGAAATTGCCTGGGCTTATCCTGCAGGAACTTCGGGATGTTTTGATTATAACGCTTATATCTTCCACTGCACCTATATCAAATGCAAGGTTTAAATTAAACACTTATAATTAATGAAAAAACAGATGGAATTGAATTCGTGTATCAAACGTTATTTTTATTTTGGTGATTCATAAATTTCATTTTTTAACTTTTAATCTTAAAGAAAATTTGCTCTAAATTTAATTTTTCAATTTCCAGTTTTCAGTATACAAAGAAATTTTCAAAATTACTCAAAATTGAGGTATTTTCGAATTTGTCACATAATAAAACACTACGGGTGGGTAGGTCTTCAAACAGCCGATGTCAGGGAGGAAAGGAGGGAGAGTGTGTTTGCACGCAGCAAACAAAGGAGAGTAGTGTAAGTTTGTAAACCAGGTGATATGCGACAGTGTTATACAAAACTCCGAAAAAGTAAAGTATAGTTAGTTTTGAATTGACTTGGACTCGAAGTACGGCAGTGTTAAAACCATACGAAAGTCTTATCAGGAAACTTGTAGAGCAAAACTATTTTACCCAATAAGACTCTGGCAGTTACCTAATTCGCAGCTTTCTTCTTGAGCAAGGATGTTCAGTGAGAAACTTGCGAGCGTTCTGAGGTCACAGAATATTTACATATTTGACAGCAGAAGCAAACAAGTATGTCTCAGGTCAGAAGTCCTGACAAGTTCAAACAATTTGATTGAAATATTCTCAAGAAAAATTAAAAAAAAATCTGAAGGGGTAACTAAAAGTACAAGACTCGAAACACTTTGTACACACTGTAATTTTTATTTCATGTATTTTTTGTACCTGTTCATTAAGATTTTTCCCGGATTTTTCATTTCTGGCTGAGACATACTTCTGCTGTCAAATCTATAAGTATTCATTGAGGTACAGAAAGCTCGCAGGTTTCTCCTGAATATCCTCGTTCACTGAAGAAGGCAGATGCAAGGTAGGTAATTCTTTAAAACTTGATGTTAAATTATTTTCCTCTACAAGCTTCCTGACAAGAATTTAGAAAGGTTTCAACGGTGCCGTTCTTAGAGTCAAACTCTTTTTCGAAATTAACTCCAGACTTTCAATTTATGTTGTTTACTGTTTGGTTTTAGTAACTTATACTTATCATCTTTGTTAGCTGCGTACTAACACACTCTCCTTCATTCCCTCCCTGACACCGGATGTTTGAGCACTTGTACCCACCCGTAGTGACAATCATGAACTTCCTTAGCGCATTTCTTCATGTTTCATTTTGAGACAAATTCGAAAATACCTCAATTTTGAGTAATTCAGAAAGTTTCTTTGTGAATTGAAACTGAAAATTGAAAAATGAAATTTGGAGCATTTTCTAATTTTAGATTCAAAATTGAAAAATTCAATTTATCAATTTTGAGTGATTTTGCGAAATTTTCATTTTCGTTTTAAATTGAAAATCAAAATGACGTTTCATACACGGATTGAATTGTCTTGTATATTTAACACTATTTTTAATAGTCAAACAGGAATGTATGCTTGTAAACACAATCTTACTCTGTCTTATCTTGGAAAATCTGCCTCTTATAAACAGGATCTTAGAATGATTTGTAATTCTCATACATGTTTATATTATCGAATTTACAATATAAATTCTTCAAAACAGAAACAAATTTAATACAAAATGATAGACCAATGGATATAAAATTTGCTACTTTTTATGCCAGCAGTTATTATTTATTTTATTAAGTAACAGGTTCGTGTTAGTTTAACTCTTCAACATTAAACAGCATTCTCAAGGATCACTCAGATCCCACAAACCTCGAATTTGAATGTAAATGTCCATATTCTTCCTCAGATGAGAAAAAGACCATCTAAATTGTTGGTAAAGTTAGGATTCCAAAACATGTGTGCGACTTAGGACGAATGGCAGATGGTGCCATCAACTCGGTATGTACAGCATTTTGGCAGTTAGGTCTTATGATATCAGTTGCAGTGCAGAAACACACAAAATTAACAAAAATATAGTATACATTAAGCAACTCCAGTTTATCTTCAAATAGTTTAAGTGAAAAGTTTTTTTCACAAACTAGCTTTAATATCATCGATATACTCTTTATTTTATTACTTTGGATAGAAACTTTAAAAATCGAAACCTAAAGGCAAATAATTAAGTACAAAGTTCAAATTATTAAAACAAAAAAACGTATAATAATATACAGTAGCACTTTAGCAATACAATTTACTTCTGTTGGGTGAAGTGAACTTTTTTTTTCACAGCGAGATTACACCTCTTCATAGACGCGGGTTTTTCCCATGCTTTACTTTATTTAAGTACAAATGCCACATTTGGTGAACTTGTTTTGCTGAAAAGAGACAAATATATGATAACTTGTAAGAGCTACAGACCCACCTTTTTTGTTTACGAGCTACAAACTTAAATTTCTTGTTTTCCATACAACAATGGTGCATGATTGATATACTTTTAAGGTTCATTTTCAATGTACGCCTTTCTCTTCAGTATATATGTGCAACAGTGTATACGCTATTCGTTTCGTTTGCAATTTTAACAGGAACATTAATATATTAGGTTATTCGCCAGTCAATAGACTCTGCAAGAAATATACCTTTGGAATTATATAACATTTCTGAAGTGCTGCCTCCACATTTTCTTATAAGCTGACCACGAGATTGTTTCAAGGTGTAAAAATCTTGTTTGTACAAAGAAAATATCTCAGTCTTTGACTGACAGAGTGGTAGGCATATGCGGTTTTCATGTGGCATGAAATTACTAGAGCATTCAATATGACCTAAAGTGAAAAGAAAATGACGCATACGTTTTATACATAATTATATATTTAGCTTAGGTTACATATATGTAACCCCTTGAAGGAGGAGCTTTAACTATTCTAATTCTAGCAGGATGACAGTTAGAATATGGCATTTCCCAAAACCAGAATTTTTCAAGTAATGATGCAAGTTTGAGGAAGATATTTGGAAGAGAGTGCTTGCCATCCTTAATTCCCTACAAATGCATCTCTTTCTGACTACCTTTGAATTCTGCGTATGTTGTCGGGTAAACAAAGTTTTTTTTTACTTTGTTGATGTGTTCTTTAGAGGAGTCAGAAATTCGTCTTTGTTTTGCCGGAGCCTTGACGTGGACATGGGCTTTAGCACTTATGTGAAACTGAACTTTCGAGCTTCTTTGCAGCATATCAGCATATGTTGGTTGTGCATCAAGGGACTGTATCTCGTTTTTCTTCCTTGCATCTCACTTATTACACGTTCAGTTATTTTGGTTCCAGATAAATGTGGAGAAGGCCGGTGCATTCCCAGGTTTTTGAAATGTAGAAACATTGCCAGCTGATGAAGTTTTGCTGCTGCAAGCTAAACTTCTGCGGTTTCGAAGCAACCTGATGTAAGAAAGATTTCTCGTCTTGAAGGGATATTTTTCGTGCCAGGTAATGAGTGAAGCCTCATCTTCCTCAATTAAAAAACCCGTTTCCAAAGAGAGAAAACTGTGATTCCACATGAAACAGAACGCTGGGCATCGTTGGGAGAGCCAAAGGCAGCGTTATAGAAAGGCTCTATAAGATGAAAAACTTTTCGGATGTGCAAACTAGTTCCCTGAGAACCAGGAATGTACATGTCCAGGAGATCTGCAATGCGAATGGTAAACGCTTTCATGTGTCTGAATTCTGGTCAAAAAAGTAGATCAAGTTGAGATCTGATGCAGAAAAACCACACTCCAGATCTTCCTTTTAAGACCTTTGACGAAGGACCTTCAGATGATATATGGTCACAATACGACTCTCCTTTCCATATTCTTCCCAAATTGTCAAATCCCTCGTTTCATATTTCCTGTTCTTTAGAAACAGACATTGTTCTTCGTTGTAATCTAAGTAAGCAATACAAGGAAGAGACCAAATAGTATGGTGGAAGAAATCGCTCGTCCTCATTCCCAAGACCAAGAAAGCAGACGCCGTTTATTACTTCTGAATTTGTATGAGTCATAAGCTGAACGGCAGCTGCTAAGGAGAAACCTGCAGAATCTGTGGAATAGCCCTTGAGAGAGATTGGCTTAGTCCTTGGATTCCTTTATCACTGTAGAAATAGCGTTTTCATAGTTCTTTCCAGTATTTTAAAAGATGACATGCTTTGTATTCCTTGTTGGGCACTGGCCAGATGCTGTAGATAATGGTTGGTGTTTCCAATGAAGCAAGTGAGACAAGTGTCTAGACAGAGACAGACTTTGATAACTGATCTTTAAGGATGTAATTGTCAACTGCTCTCTTTATTACGTTTTTCGATACACATTCGAGGGACTGGAAACATAGCCTCTGACCATTTGGAAACATCAGAATTCCAGGACTTTCCTAAAAGTAAGACTTTTCCAGAGACACTCAAGAAAGGTTGGAGGTATCGCAATGCTCTTGCAGCGTCACTGGCTTCATTGACTGGAAAGTTCTTTAAGGCAACTGCTGCTCTCTCAATTGCTTCTGCACTGATACCAGGTTCCAGGCGTGAGCTGCTGCAGTTGTCTCTCTCGCTAAACCAAAAATATTTGCCAGAATAGAATAATTGGTTGATCCCAGCTCATTTTTAAACAATCCATTTACGTTAATCATTTCAATGTAATGTTGAGTGTTTCCCTTCTGTAACTTTGACACAAAGTTTTTCAAAACAATAACTTGAAACGGGTTCTTTTGGAGACATTAATGAATAACTGCAAAAGATCAAGGAACAACTTAGCATCGTCTCTGTTGCGACATACATCCATGAGATGGTTTTCTCATTCAAAAGGGGTTAATTAGCTTAATTCTAGTCAATTGTGAAATATGCTTGTCGACAGCTTTACGATGCTGGACTTCTATACATAATGCATCATGTATTTCACCTTTTCGAGCATAACGTTTGTTAAATCCAACATGACCAGTGCGATTTTTGACGGTGTTGTAGTTACCCATTTTGCGATGCTTAGTAGTGTCCTTTAACTCCTGGATTTGCGATGCACAGTTTTTGCAAGTATAGGGATGCTCACCATATGAGAAAGCTGTTTGTAGACAAGGTGGATCAAAGATCTTCCTTCTATTTGGACATCTTTACCGTGAACAGTTAAAACTTTAAACATTGGCATGAATATGGCCCTCACCATGGTCTGTGTGTTGCGGACCAACTCTGTAGCGTCTAGGGGATGGAGATGTTTGCACTTACTGTATTGTTTGCATTCCTATGCCCTTTTAATTTAGTGAAACAGTCAATTTCTCCAGTTTTGATATGTTTTTTAAAAAGCATTCGTGAACTTATATGGCAAATGGCTTCATCGCTAGCGAAATTTTTCATGACCTTTGGTTTCTACAGGTAGGAACATTGTACCTGCTTGTTCAGTTGTACCTTGCAGTCTCCAGAGGTTTTTGCTAGTTTAAATGTGGCCAGAAATGTTCAATATTTGGTTGCTGCTTTCCCTTGGGCACTGCCTTGATCTTTGGTTTTTACACCACAACCTCTTTTTCTCGCTTAAAGAAATTCACTACACCGCCATGACATTTATATCTGCTATGTTCCTCAACTTGAACAACACTGAAAAATTTTAAAACAGCATGCCTTTCCGAAATGCTTTAAAATAGGCATTTCTTGTGTGGTAGGCACATGGGACAGAAGATGTCACTACCGTTGTTGTTGGTGAACTGCGGAAACGACTTACCTATCTCTGCACTCAGAACATTCTTTACTGCGAGGCTGCCAACTGTAATCGGGGGAAAAGTTGCTCCAGGAAATGCCCGAGTGCAAACAACAGTAAATACCCTTTGTGTTCATTTTTGAGTAAAATCTGGTTTAAAAAGGCATTGAACGAATCAGGCTTTTCTGATAGAGAAGATAGGGGAAGCCATTTTATTTGCCTAAAATTCTGAATATTATAAAACAAATTCTCGTCGAAGCTAACATTGTGCTTTCTTCTACTTTCTTCTGATGAGCTGCTGCTTGCTTCTAGCAATTGAGTGTTTTCATCTGACATTAGTTCATTCTTTTTTGACAATTCCTTGTTTGTTTTTGTTTCAAGAATTTCAATATCATTGTTCCCATTATCATCTGTCAGGGGCAAGCTGTTCTCATGAAAAAAGTCAGCTGGAATGTGGCTTCCATTAACTTAATGCCACTCCGTAAATTACCATCAAAAGACGTGCCCTCATTCTCGTAAGGTTTATCTACATTTAGTTTATCATACTGCCTTTAATTATCTTCTTCCTGTAGTGATTCATACAACGGTTCTGTGCCACACTTAAGAACTTTCATAGTAATTCCTCGATAACCCCTACATCGTTTGCGAACTTTGACAGCTTCAATTTGGCCAGGTTTAAAAATATCACTTTTTCTTAATGTAAAGATGTCCCTGTTCTGATTCGTTCTGATGTCATTCATCGATCTAAAACTGTTCCAAAACATATTTTTGTCCACAACACATTCCGATGATGCTACAATAACATTCTTTTGGACCCGTTGTTGGACCTTTGCCAAATCCATGACATTGAAGGTAAACTGCTTATACAAAACAGAACAAAAACAGATGGAAACAAAATAAAACATCAACAACAAATGCAAAAAACTAACAACCTTGCAAATTTATGTGTTCACTATGCAATTTCATCAAACAACCGCTAATTTCATGACAAACATGACAAAAGAAACATGAACGGCAGGGTGACCGCAACAGTGTATCACCCAATTACTGTGGGCCTGAAGTTATTAAGAAAATATTAAATATGTCAAATAGAGAACGTACCCACAACACAAATGTTTTGCAGTTTGCTGCTTTACACAAACTCCTTCAGAAACAGTAGCTGTTAAGATAATAAAAATACCTCATTATAACTAATTAAGAACATTTACACCACACGCATATTTTCTTCTCTCAGAACAATTACCTGATCTCTAATCCAAACTAAATTCAAATTGTTATAAAGCAAAAGAAAAAAACATCTTTTCTATTGTCTTATATGCCACTAATCCTGAAATTGATAAGTTAGTAAGAAGAGAAACATTTGAAGTGCTTTTTACTGTAACAGAAATTTCCCTGATATATCCTTATACTTTGTAACTTTCCAAACTGGAGTTCAGAAACCGGTGTGCAAGAGTAAAAAACGTCCAGAATAAGAATTCCGAAATTGTTGAAATCATGGGAAACTTGACTAATCTCACAGCTCACGCACTACGTTTTGAAACCAGAGTTCAGAAACTGTGTCTGCAAGAGTAAGAAACGTCCAAAATATGAAATCTGAAATTGTCGAAATCATGAGAAACTTGACTAATCCCACAGCTCATACACTACGTTTTCAAACCGGAGTTCAGAAACTGTGTCTGCAAGAGTAAGAAACGTCTAGAATATGAAATCCGAAATTATCGAAACGATAAGAAATTCACCGCATCCCACAGCTCATGCACTATGTTTCCAAACTGGCGTTCAGGAATTGCACGAAGTATGGCAAAATAATTCCTAGACATACTGTCCTGGTCTTGATTAAGGAATGAAGGACATACAATCTGTATTATAATTTGAAAATGTTTTGTAATAATTTTTATTGGTTTTAACTTCACAACATGATGAAGGCTTCCGTCATCAATAACAGTAACACAACATTCCTAAGACATTGGGGAAATATTGTATCGGTCAAATCCATCTTCAATATACTATAGTCTACAAAACTATTAAAAACATATACATCATTTTTAAATTTCACACTTGTTTTTTTTTCTATTAGTTTATGTATATATAAACTGCAGCATGTTGCTGCTTTTCTGTCATCCAAAGTGGTCGTTTAGATTGCATTATACCAATGATTTTTACTTTGTGTAAGCAGTACTCATAAGCTGCAGTTATAAACCTTAGTTTCAAATGTAATTGGTAACCAGCGGTAAAAACCTTTGGGTGTCCAAATCCCACAGCATTGGACAAGGCAAAGTCCATATCCACTTTAAAGCTATCATAATATTTGTGCACAGTTGGTAAGGCTAACTGGCATGCACAGGTGTTGCTTTGAGGGAAGCGGCGACCTCCTTCTTCGTTGTTAAATGCAAGGACAGTTGGTCTCCGAAATCCAATTGATGGAATTTCTCTAGAACCAGTGGCAAAAAAGAGGACATCCCCCAGTTTGAGGCCATTTTGATCCTCTGTTATCAGGATAATAATAAAAAAAAAAATAATAATAATAGTTTATTCACAATTAATCGCTTTACAAAAGCACTATACAAATACACAAATACATTACCACACAGATACAAACAGATAGGTGAAAACTTGTGAAAGGAGGTGGCGCTAACGTTGTTTGGATAATTCTCAACAATACCTGGACAGCAATTTGGAGCTGAAATTACCAAAAAGCCAAGAATAGTTTTGCCTCAAACAAACAAAAAGCGTAGCTTTTTTGTCACAATGCTTTGTTTTCTAAGTGTATTTTGATTTTGCGGCTGGATCCTGTGCTTGTTACACATATTTAAGATAAATTGTATTCTCTCATTTGGGTGAAAAAAATTCTATATACTAGAATTTGAAGAACTTTAGTTTTATAGTTATTTAGTTTTCCAATATATTGGAAAAATCTGCATGCATGCTGAAAGTTTGATCAAATTAAACCAGTTTTTAGTTTTTAATGCGTGGACAACACAAGGCTTAATCTATAAATATAGTGCTTTTAACAAAGTTCTTTAAAATCTGGCTCAAAGACATTACATATGAACAGCCATGAAGATTCTACAGAAAGCTTTATTCAACCAATTTAAAAAATACAACGTATTCAAACTAGTCAGGCTGTAATTATCATTTCAGTTATTGCATCATGGTACTCACTGCTCCTGGAATTCCTGGAAAACTCCTGGATGCTTGAAATTTTCTTCCAGGGCCCTTGAAAACTCCTAATATTCTGTGGGAAGAGTTTTACCGTGCCGAGGCTGTAGGCCGCTAGCACAGTCTTAGAATGCAACAATATTTGCTGTTATATTTGTGCCTGTGAGCTGCAGTCAGAAAGTATCGTGGGCTCTGTCCATGCCGAGCGACCAGCGATTACTTAGCAGTAAGATCTGAGAACATGGACTAAACAGATTTAATAAAACTCTAACCCAGGCATGGTAATAACCACGAAGTGGTTCTAGTTTTATTCTTATAAACAAAGCAAAACCTGTAGAAGCATTTGACTCCTGATTGTACTTTTTGTATTTTATGTAAACTCAATTTCAATTTCTGCTACTATTGCAAAAATTACTTGATATGCATGGTTTTGTTTTTACCGAGAGAGAATCTGGGGTTGGGTTCTGGAAAAATAAATTCTTTTCCCTGGAGAGCTCCTGAAAAAACGCCTGGAATTTGATTATCATCATTCAGTGAGCACCATGTTGAATGGGAATATAATATAACAACCTTGTTCATTACAGGAGTTATATCAGGCTCGTGACCACAAGGACGTGTTAACAGATATTGCCATTTCACATCAGCTGAACAAAGCAGCATCATGTGGAGACACTTGGTAAGTGACAACATTAAAACCTTTTGTGGCTTTGCTCACGTCATGCCCCATAACGCACTTCTTGTCCACTCAAAATTCAAATCATTTTATAAATTCTTTTGTTAGTGTTTGGAATCAGATAATTATCATTGGCTTAATATCTTGTACAGTTATGGAGTATCTGATGGTAGGTCTGTCTCATAATCATTATCGGCACAATATCTTGTACAGTTATGGAGTATCTGATGGAAGGTGTCTCATAATCATCAGTGACACAATATCTTGTACAGTTATGGAGTATCAAATTATAGGTCTATCTCATGATCATCATCGACACAATATCTTGTACAGTTATGGAGTATCTGATGGTAGGTCTATCTCATAATCATTATCGGCACAATATCTTGTACAGTTATGGAGTATCTGATGGTAGGTCCATCTCATAATCATTATCGGCACAATATCTTGTACAGTTATGGGGTATCTGATGGTAGGTCTATCTCATAATCATTATCGGCACAATAACTTGTACAGTTATAGAGTATGTGATGGTAACTGTGTCTGATAATCATCAACACCAATTCAAGTGACGGCATATCAAATCAGAGCTCCGCCAACAGAGTAAAATCCATTGACTACTACAGAGTGTACAACAGATTTACAGGCTTCATATTTGCCTAATGTTAGATCCGGTTTTCCCATTTTTTATATCTTTTTACCTCGGTATATCCAATCATGTTTTGTTTCTTTTTTTTCTGTTTAATCCAGTTTCTTCTTTGATTTTGATTTTATAATATCGAACAACAGTATCATTATGATAAAGCTTAAATTACCTAAAATTAAACACACTTCTCATTTACGTCCCAAAGCCTTTTGTTGTTTGTGCACGGTCAACGTCATATTTCAAATGGGAAAAGGCGAACAAAAAGTATAAGAAAGAAAGTCATCAAGTTTTTTAACCAGTCGTCTTTATACTAACTGTATATAAATTAAATAGAGGCTTCCACCTACAGACTCTATTCACGTACAATAGTAAAAGAATACACCTTGTGTGATGTTAGGAACCGTTGTTACCGGCATAAATAAAACATCCTTGCTTTTACTAGATTTTGAAAATCTCCAAAAAAGGGACACCAGTGACACGTCGGTTGCGGGAATCGAATTTCCTCTTATTTATCATACATATATTGAAGTTAGTTTAAGTAATCATGATCAACATTTTCAGTCTTGTCAGGTATCATCAACTCAGTATAGCTAACTAGCAGGCTTAAATTCTCACACTGGATGTTCAAGAACAGTAAAAACGTAATAATTGTGATTAGCCTTAACCAATAATCATTGCATTTCTAATGTACTTCAATTTATCAAATGTATTAATTCTTTTGTTTGCAGTGTTAAAATACACGACCTTGCAGAAATGAAAGAAATTTATGCCATTATAAATGTAGATGATGCTGCAGGTGAGTAAGTGATAATCAAGATGATAGTATCTTTCTGGCGTACACGAATAGAATTATTTTATGTTCTGATAAAACATTATCTGCAATCTATACCATACACTTGTGTAAGCTCTTTAGAAATGATTGCATTTGTCGCACAATGCAACCATGTACTGAATCAGATAGCGACGAATTAGTTAAATGTTGATGTTACCTGTTGACTACAAATGGTCCACTGACCTGTAAATCAATCAATAGTTGATTGGTATTGTTGTCTAGAGTGACATTTTAGCTTGCCTAATATTTTAATTTGCGTCTAGCTATTCTTTTGGTGCATTGAAAATTTGATAATCTTCTTTTGGATTTCACTAGAATAATGAAAACCCAAACACAACCAGTAAATTATTAGTCAGTATGGTCATTTAAAAACCCTCATCAGGTGATGTTTACAGTGACGTTTACAGTATGTATTTGAATTGTATATGAAAACCAGAAATATCAGTGATGATTAATTCAGGGTTCGTGCTATGCCTTGAACTCCTTAAAACTCCTTAAATACAATGATCCTTTTCAAGGGTGCTTGAAAAGCCCTTAAAATTAGAAATTTAGCTCAGCTCCTTTGAAAACTCTTTGAATTTCAATTCAATTCTGAAACTTTTGGTTCCACACCTTAAAAAATTTAACTTGCTTTGTCGCTAATGTGCCGCTTGGTAATACCTTTTAAATAAAATTTATATTTTATAACCTAATACCGCTGATAAAAATAAGTCGCCGTACAAATTACTGTCAAGTGCCTGAGTACCCCTTGAAAGCTCTTTAATTTCTTTATTTGTTCCTTAGCATGTACCCTGTTATTTTTATTTTACCAGTAATGATTTTCATGCTGTGTTGATTACAAAACCTGTAATTCGTAGGAAACCTGGACAAAATTAGCTGGACAGATGATGGACAATTATTAGCTGTTAGTACTCAAAGAGGTAAAGTATAACTACAACTATAACTTTAACTATAAACTAGTATAAACCATTTATTCCTGAATGTTAAGTTTTAAACTTTCACAATCACGTATCAACTTTCTTTTCTACATTTTACTCAATCAAAGGAGTTTATGAAAAAAATTCAACTTAGTTTTAGATTTGCGATTGTTTGTTTAAAACGAACTCGTATATTTTGATCTCTGTTAAACTCATAGCACGCACAATTTAATCAACTCTAGCCTGAAATGTTTTTTGATTATCACAGTAGTTGAGTTTAAGATACAATTGACTGAAAATTTGGACAAGCAAAGATTGATGACTGTATCTTTTGAATTATTTCTTTTAGTTTCAGTTGTTTTAAATCGCGTAACTCGTAATTAACGTATCTTATGCCCGTGTTTTAACTGATATATTTCCTTTTTAGGAGCGGTTCATGTGTATCTTACTAAACTACCAGTACTTGGTGACGCCTGTGGAACTCGGTTGGCGTATCTGACGTCACTCAGAGAGGTAAGGTTCGACTGTCATGTTGTCAGCATATAGTATTTTGTTCACGTGAACTAAACTATGGTTTGCATTTCTAGTGAGATGAATTAGCTTAATATGCTAGCAAGGTTTGACATTGCCCAACATTTTGTACAATTTCTTTTCCTTCCCTATTAATATGTAGTAAAGATTTTGTAAGGTGTTAACAATAAAAATTAACGCTGAAGTCCAACGTTTTGAAGTCGCTCTGACTTCATATTCAAGGATTAATTGAATTGAATTTGAATTTATTTGAATTAATCCTTGAAAATAAAGTTTGGATGACTTTAGCATTAATGGACCATTGTAAATAGTAAGGTGGTTTGGGGATAATTCAATATTACAAGTAGGTTATTGTTAGTACATTTGGACTTTTTATAAGCTTCTTTATTTTAAGGTATCATGTCTCGATTAGTTTGTATCAGATACTCAAGTGGAATGATTGATAAAAAAGATCGTATGACAAGAATCCTTTTGCTTTTCCTTCATTGATGTGAAACTACTTCCTGAAACCAAGAAATAGACTTAAGATATTAGTTGATTAAAATAGTTGAAGACACAATTTTAAGCGGATGAGAGTCTTTGACTCCTCCTGGATGGGACACTAATCCATCGCAGGTTAGCGCCCAGCAGATGCTGGTATTCATTTACCTACCCTGGAAGGATGGAAAGCTAACTTAGTTCTGGCGGAAAAGAAGTTCACATAAATATTGGAATCTCGACAGGGCCATGATTAAACTTTAGACGTTTTGGTTGGAAGGCAAATTAATATTTTATATCAACTTACCAACTGTACCAACCATGCCGTCGTTAGACAATGTTTGGTGCTAAAGAAGGTCACAAATATTCAAATCTCAGCAGAGTCGGGATCAAACCTGGGACCATGTGGTTGGAAGGCAGAGATCTTACTAATTGCACCAACCATGCTTCTGTAACAAAAACATGATTTGTGATACATATATGCCGTGGGGCTAAATCTTTGAAGCACACCTCTTCTGAGACTGACTGAGTTTTTATTACATTGGTGTGTTTCAGGTCACAATAGTCGACAATGTTGCACAGGTTGGTATTATCAGCTTCTTCCCATTGTACAATAACAACGAATTTCATTTGACAATTGAAGTTTGTAGCTCAATCCGAAGTTATAGCCATAAATTTCCAGAGTTATTGCTTTGGGGAAAAAGTAGATGAGCAGTTGTCAAGGAATAAGGAATGATCTGACACTGCAAAGCTATACAGTACAAGGTAGTACCAAGACAATATTTATATATATATAAATTGCTTTTGATATCTTTGTGAACTCTGAACTTTTTTTTTTCGAGATTTATGGAAGTTTTCAGGAAAGAATCTTGAATTGTTCTTGTGTCTTTGAAAAGTCACAAAATCTTTAATCTTGTTTTATTTTGGCGTGCTGTCTTGTATGTAAAATGACTCTTTCATAATCTTTCGAAATATCATAGTTACCAAGCTTTGCTCTGGTACTTGTCATTGCCTTCAAAGGACTGTTTCATCATGATCTGTGGCACACAGTCTTCATCACCACCTCACCATCATCACCATCACTATCATCATCATCGTCATCATTGTCATCATCACCATCACTTTCATTATCACCCTGACCATCATCATTGTTATGACCACCATCAGGAATCAGGACTAGCATAATCAGAACCTTCATTAAAAACATCAGCTCTGTCATCACAATCATTATCACACTCATCGCTGTTATCAGCATCTTCAGCCTTTATCACTGACTTCATAATCATCTCCTTTAGTGTGATTACTATCATCATCAACATCATCAGGAGCATCATCATCACCATCATAAGTATTGTCATCAGCACTGTTATCATCACCAACTGCATCATTTTTATTATCATAATTATCATCCCTGTCATTATTACCATAATTTTTACTATCAATATCATCGACAACAGCATCACAATCATCAATTTTACTATCATCAATATCATCATTACCATCATAACCATCATCAGCAAGAACATCACCATCATCAATTTTACTATTATCAATATCATCATTACCATCATAACCATCATCAGCAACAACATCACCATCATCAGTTTTACTATCATTAATATTATTACCATCATAATCATCATCAGCAACAACATCACCATCATCAGTTTTACTATCATTAATATTACTATTACCATCATAACCATCATCGACAACAACATCACCGTCATAAGTTTTACTATCATCAATATTATCATTACCATCATAACCATCGGCAGCAACATCACCATCATCATTTTTATTATCAATAACATCGGCTACAACATCACAATCATCAGTTTACTATCATCAATATCATCATTACCATCATAACCATCATCGGCAACAACAGAATAATTCTAACAAGAAAATAGAGAAAGATTTTTCCAAAGTTTTTATCACGTATGGAAATAAGGCTGAGAGTTTTATTTTAATCAGTTGCTGCTTTCCTGTTTCATCCTGGAATGTTCTAAAAATAAAAAAGGAATCTAATGATTAAGGCAAATTAGGAACCATTTTATTCATCATTAAAAGTTTTAAAATTTTTTTGTGTTAAATGAAATTTTTAAATGAAATATCTTGCTTTAAGGAGCGACCGTTACCACTGGAAATCATTGTTGAGCCAACTTTCGTTGCTCTAGGCCCTTACCATATGGCTGTGGGGATGAACAACAGAGCTTGGTTTTACATGTTTGGAGAAAAAGGTAATCGAGACAAGATTTGTTTTGTTATTATCAGGGATTTCGTGTCTAGAATTGTGGTTATTTTCCCATTGAAAGTATGATTAAACCCTTAAATACCTTGAATATGCATCACCATCAGGGGAGGCATTCCAAACTATCTGGCTGAGGATCCACAGCGTATTAAAAATCGCTCTTTAAACATCTTACATCTAGCCAGAGTAACTGTGGACCCCCTGGATGTAAGGAGGGACAGTCACACAGCACACGATTGTAACGATATTTTAGATTCAGAAGGTCTCCGCCCTTGCTGTAGATTCCTATATACAAAACTTCAATCATATTCCTTAGGAGTCAGTGGGTGCAAGTTCCCATCCCACAAATGAGCAGCTGGTCCATGACAAGGGCTGTGGAAATGAATTGAAGGCCAGCTGTTTTCTACCTAATGTATAAACCTTGACTATAGTTTCTATCAGTGTTAGAAAGACACTGGTACAAATGCTTTCATTTCGCTTGGCATTGTACCAGGGCAGAGAATAATGTCCCATCATCTATACCTCAATAAACCCCCTAACAATGTCATTCATTATCTAAAGAGAATCACCTCAATTATGCCTGAGCATCCCTGCATCTATTATTATAACTTAGTTTGTTCTTTATATCAGCAATGTTCAACATTATGGAGCAATCTGTGAGGTTATGTAAGTAATTCAGGTAATCACATACGAGAAGCCTGAATTTATAAGCAATTTTATCCTCTTTCCTTGTCAATGCCAATCAATAACCAATAACAGTCCCACAGATGTTAGTCTGATTTGTTCTGTTTGATTTGTTCTGTCTAATTTGTTCTGTCTGATCTGTTCTGTCTGATTTGTTCTGTCTTGCCAGGTGCCGAGCAGTTGAAGGATCGTGAGTACCTTGGAACCATTACAAGTATGAAACTAAACGCTGATTATGCCGCCGTGTTGTTTGAAGGCAGAGTTCAGCTCCACTTGGTATAATTTACACTCCTTACTTTAATCTGCTGTCTTCTCTCATTTAGTTAAAACGGGTTGTAATTTGAGAGTAATTGGTTTGATATTTCAAGTGCACCCAGATAGGCTGTTGTATGAGAAATTCATGCAGCTGTATGAGAAATTTATACAGACAGCAAAAAAGGTTCTAGTTACGATAGTCCTCTAGCAGCTCATGTACACATCAACTCACTTCTGAAATTCTTGGGAAACTCCTGGAGTTTTGAAGTTTTCTTCCAAGGCCTGGTAAACGTCTTGAAAAACTGATAACTTTCTTGTACTCCTGAAAAACTCCTTGAATTTTGTGGAAATATTTTTTATCAGTTTTATAAATAAACCAAAATC
This sequence comes from Zoanthus sociatus, assembly GCA_025331085.2. Classification (NCBI taxonomy): domain Eukaryota; kingdom Metazoa; phylum Cnidaria; class Anthozoa; order Zoantharia; family Zoanthidae; genus Zoanthus; species Zoanthus sociatus. The sequence goes on from JAOBAY020042391.1 coordinate 21,529, forward strand.
TGCAGACGTATTTAACTTATTCCGGTACTTTTTTCATTTTTCGTAGACTCTATCAGTTGCTGACAATGTAGCAAAAATTGTTTGATATGGTTTTGTGTTTGCCGAGAGAGAATGTGGGATTTGGTCCTGGAAAAATAAATTCTTTACTCTGGAGGACTCCTAGAAAACTCCTGGAATTTTTTCTGTTAACAGTCAGTGAGCACCCTGTATACATTTTTCTTTTCAAATAAATACATGTTAGATATGTATTGATTATATTTCTTGTTTTCTTGGCTTCGTGCACTCCTTAAGAATGAGACCATATCACCTCGTTGACTTCTTAAGAATTACACTTCTAATTCGCTTGAAGAATAAAGAATAATTATTTTCAACTTATGTAAAAGGGAAAATGCAAGGTCCTCTCTAGATTGCCAGAAAACGATTAAAATATTTTGATTAATTAAGAAAAGAGGTTTGTTTGGTTTATTTGATGATGTTAATGTTGTTTGTCAGATTGAGGTGGAAAACATGGAAGCATCGGACGAAAGAGAAACCAAACTGTTTCCAGACAAGGACAGCCATGGTAGAGTAACATGTTGTGCCCTCACTTCTGACTTCCTGGTCTATGCAACAGATGTACGTTCACTGAACATTGATAGAGATTCATGTTTATAATAAATCTATGAATTGGCTGCGAGAAGGGATCCACAGATTTTCATGACATTTTGTTTTAATTTTAGAATGGAAGCCTCCTGTACTTTCTGATTGAAGACTGGCAGTTTGTAAATGAGTTTCGACATGTTGTAGGTGAGGTGCTATCTTTTTATCATTATCCTTCAGGTACTGTATTACTTAAGTGGCTATCAAACGAACTGTCTATACTTCAAACCTCTTGCATATTGTTCTGAAAAAAAAGCGACAAGCTATCGTGCCAAAATATAATGCTTACATAGTTCATAGGTAGTGCACTTTTTGTGATTTTCTGAAAATAAACCAAATCATTATTTAGTTTTGCTCGCCCCATGGTAAAATACAGAATACTATAAACGGGGATGGCTTTGTAAAGGCAGACTTGAAATTGCATTGATACTTAATTAAAGTCTACCTTACATTCTTCACTATTGCATTAGACACTGCCAACCGCTAATTGTTCTGTTTGTTTTTAGGAATAAAGAAGATATTTGTTGACCCAAATGGAACAAAGCTGGTGTTCATTGATGATAAAAGTGATGGATTTGTCTACAACCCAGTACGTGATTGTTTACAAAACATGGTTTCTGTCTTTTGTTTGTTGTTACAAAATGATTTCCTAGGCGTATTAAAATTAGAATTTGAAGTGTTTAAGGTTTTTTGGGCTTATCACATTTAATAAATTGTTGTGATAATTTCTTTCAATTGATCTTAACGTTTTTTCGCTTTAACATTCGCAGGTGAACGATGCCACATTTGAAATCCCCAACTTTTCACCAACTATCAAAGGAATAGTATGGGAGAACTGGCCTTTAGATAAGGTGGATTATTATCTGCTAGTGAGCTAATAATAATCAATCAATATTCTTTACTCTTTTTATTTTTTTTTGTCGTGTGAGCATTTCTCTATTTGTTTGTAAGTACTGTTAACGAGTGATGATACATACAACTTAAAACGTAACCAGTCCGGAGCTAAACTCGAAAACTTTGCGGTTTATTTTGGCCCTAGACATTTCCTTGCACAAAAGTACATTTTTGTAAATATAAACAAAATTAAGAAACAAGAAAATTAGCAAAATGCAGAAAAAATTTGAAACCTTGTGTAAAAAATGCGAAATGAAATTAAGTGATTATTACTATTATTACTATTATTATAAGGCAGTATGAACTTCTGGATGCCCAGATATATATAAACTGTGGTCGGGCGGCAAGCCGTGACCAACCTCAGTAACGACTAAAACCAACGGTCCTAATACAAACCTATGTACAAAATGATAAAAGTAATAAAACTATATAAAATCTAAAAGTATGGAAAATAAAT
>JAOBAY020042392.1:0-13829 GCA_025331085.2 Zoanthus sociatus
TCTCTTAAGGCATTCCTATAAGTGAAAAATGGAACTAAAGGATGAAATGAACAAAATGTTGTAAAGTAAAAGGGACTTCTATTATAATTGTTTTATTATTTATCTTAACCCCTTCAGTACCAGTTTTGTATTGTTAAAAAATCTCCCAATTTGAGCCCATTGTACTTCTCATTGAGTTTTACTTTTCATAGGGTATCTAGTAAAGTGTGATGGTGCGATTCTGCATTATTGACTAAAATTCGCACTATTTCACACTTTCTTTGTTTTTCTGCACTTTTCCGCACTTTTGACTTCACTTCACTTCAATTCACTTTATTAGTCTTTTACACCTTTTTTATACAATTGTAAGAAGAATAAATAATAAGATTACAAATTCATGGATGATTGGTGTTAGGGTATCTGAAATAGTTTTACAACTAATCAGTCAGATACCCTAATTACAAGTAATCTTTAAAATATGTGGCATGAAATTTAAAATTATGCTTGATGGTGTAGAGTAGGAGGTTGTTGGTCAGTTCTGCTACCTGGGGGACATGCTAAATGCAAGTGGGGGTGCTGAAGCCAGCACCATAGCTCGAGTAAGGTCTGGATGGAAGAAATTCAGAGAGTTGCTACCTTTGTTAACTAGCTGTGTATTCTCACACAAGGTGAAGGGGAGACTGTATACAGCTTGTGTAAGAAGTGTAATGATGTACGCCAGTGAGACAATTAGCCACTGAAAGAGGAAGACATTCAAAGAATTTCCCGGACAGACATGCAAATGATCAGATGGATATGTCCAGTCAGCAATCAGGAAAGAAAAACATCAGAAGAGCTAAGAAATAGATTAGGTATACCGGACATTGTCGCTGCTCATAGACAGAATAGGTTAAGGTGGTTTGGCCATGTTGAGTGAATGAGTAATGCAAACCCAGTAAGCAGAGTAGATTTATGGCAGTTGAGGGTGTTAGGAGCAGAGGAAGGCCACACAAATCTTTGTCAGAGTTGATCAAACATGATCTTGATCAATTGGGATTAAGGCCAGGTCTTGCTCAAGACAGAGAAGCCTAGAAAAGAGCCATCTGGTATAGCCCGTCCAACCCATGCTAGCATGGAAACGGACGTAAAACGATGATGATGAAGTATTTAATACAATTGCATTATAACAGTTATTACAGGAAATATTTTCTGACATAAAAAAAATAAAATAAAATAAAATGATAATAATAAATACTACTAATACTAATAAAATACTAATAACAATAAGAATAATTAATATTAATAACAATTATAATAATAAATAAATAATAAATATTTAGAAAAAATACATTAAATTACAAAATTATTGTTTACTAATTGCATTTATTTGACATACTTGAAGTTTCAGGGACAAAAATTAATAATTCATTAAACAATAGATATTTACCTTTTCTGAACCCAAAAGCAGTTACAAAAGCCAGCTAAAGCAAAATTGAAAATGATCGAGAAATAGTCAGACAGTAGGATAAAATTTGAGTGAGCCTGGGCACTAAGCTAATTTTTCAAAACAATATTTTATTAGCAAATAGCTTTGTTTTGCGAAAACCAATCAGAGTTTTGGTTCTATACAGCGCAAAGCAGTTTTCAAGATGTTATTTTCAAGAGGAAAAAGATGTGATCAATGTGAAAGTGTAACAAAAGTTTTTTTACAATTTGTTAATGCACTGAAGCTGTTCCAGGGAAGAATTTCCTAATTCCGTAGTCTTTTGACACTTCCAGGTCATTTCTTTTACATCTTCTAAATCTGTATGTGCATGTTGTCAGTTGAATTGTTGTTTTAGTAATTTTGATTATATGTGCAAATTTTTTTAAGCGCATACAGTTGATTTACGTCAGGCTTTAATACTGTAAAGTAAAATTGCATTATATATATTTTGTGAATTTTTTCCAAATCAATTTATAATTTAGTTCACTACGATATATTTTGTTACTGGAAGAAGGCATTGCAAAATTCATCTTGACATAACATACTTTCTAGAATAAAAACACTTCTTTGAGTAACACAAGCAACCAGAAACATTCTGCACTATTTCAGCACTATTTGACAAAATTTTCTGCACTATTTTTTTATTTCTGTCTGCCTTCTACCAGATGCCCTTTTTTAATATTCAGCAATTTACTTTGTTTAATCAATTCTTATTTTCTCACTACTATATATGTATTCATTTTTTGTGTTGTGTTACAACATAAAAAAATGTGTAAGAGCAGTTGGATGTTAATAACAGACTGGGACTGAAGGGGTATGCAAACAAACAGTTTGAGTTCTTTGAGCCACACAGCCTTTGCACAGTTTACCTGGCAGATAATTTTACTTGTATTGTGTTTCAGTCCCCATTTATTAAGATATTTGGCTAAGTTTTAATTTAGCAGAGACTAAGAACATTATAACCAAATTAAATTGCCATAATTAAGTTCGGTCAAGATATTTTTATGGACAGATTTTTGCTAACTTGACAATTATTAGGTGCTTGATTCATTTAAATCCTAGAGTTAATTGTCAGTTCAAGAAATTCTTTGCACACACTGTATATAAATGAGATTGATTTTTTTTTAGCAATTTAAATAGTTTTGGAATCGAATTGAAATTGAATTACAGCAACTATAGCAATGCATGCAATATTCGTTCTTACATGTGTAATGTCCATAACGTTACGGACATTACATCACTCTTTGAACCTGCAGATCAAAGAGAAGAGCCAATACCAGTAATAACTTACTCTAAGTGCTAGCACGTCACTGGCAAACTAAAGGAGCAAAATAAGCCAAGGAAAGGACTAAGCAGTATTGTGGATGAGAGAGAAAAAAATAGGTGTTTTCGTTACGGACATTACATAATGTCCGTAACAATTCTTGTTTCAAAGACATTTGCTAAACAGAAATGGCAAACTTGAGATCATTTACTAGAGTAAACACAGGCCCTCATAGACTTTCAAAATATTTATATTAGTGGGATAATTTCCGTACTGGGGTGAACTATTGTTTAATCATAAAAACTAGCTCTTTCCCAGACCCCCATATACACAATGAAACTGCATGCATAAATAAGTACACCCCAGTACGGAAATTATCCCCATTTTACGAATTAATGTAAGGAATTTGTAGTACGTCAATATAATACCGGTACTACTAACTGGTTCCCACGTATGGAGCTAAGCTGTTAATTCAAATACACAAGACAACTTTAAATTGCTACTCACCAATGATTTATTACATGGGCCTCATCAACAGCAAGAGCACAGATACTCTTGGAATATGTTGAGTGGCTCAGCATCTTCCTCCTGACCTTTCTGATATCCATGACTCCGGCGAGCCGTAAACAACGCAGTAATGACCATTTTCGGCCTCTTTTCTTTTATTTTCATCGTCCACAAGACTTAGGCAGATCGAAGAGATCCCTAAAGAATTTAGCAACGTTACCTGATGTCTCATTAGATTTATCAGTAGTAAGGACCTTAAGCAACAAGCCAGGACAGGAAAGTGAACGACGACGACTCCGAGAAATCGCTTTTCTGATTTACTCTTTATTTCTTTGTGCGGGTCATTAGGGTTTTGTTTCTTTGCTTTACGCTTTGTGAATATAAATTAAAATGATTAAATATTTCTCCATGAAGCTAAACAAATATCGAGAAAGTTTCTTCTGGTACGTCCTCGTAGTCCCGACAATTCTAACAAAGGTCTTTTCACGTTCTAACTGCAACTCGGTGCATTCCAGCGTGCAGTTATTGTTTTTACTATAATTGTTCTTTGCCGTCGTCGTCGGTGTCGCCGTCCTCCCTGCTCAAGGTCTCTGTGGTGAAACTACGACGACGAATGGGACGATGGAAGACAAATTGTTGATAAATCAACTATTTTCCGCACCCGGTTGGAAAGTTCTTCTTGTTTACAACTAATGAATTTAAGGCTTTGAATTGGTTAGTATTAAGTTGACTTATACTGAACGTACAACACATTTTATGGATGCAACGATTGAACCTTGTAACAACTAACAATAGACCATATCACAGTTCCTGAAAGGTAACCAAGCTTCTACATGAAACTGAGGCTTGGTGACCTGATAGCGCGGGCATATATTATATTCTCCAGACGTGACGTCAGAAAGTACGAGTCCAAGAGAAGTAGGAGCCGAGTCCCCTCTTCAATTCTTCAGTCAGGAAGTCAAGAACTTTGATACTGTGAAATTGTTTATCGAATCTGGACACAAAACACAACAGTCAGTTAAATACGGATTGGTTCTCGGAACAATTTAAAAAGGTAGAATGCTTGTTTTTTTTCTTTAAATTGGTTTATTTTTGGTTTGAAAGTAAATACACCGCTAAGAACTGGGCATTGATAATTTAAGGATACGCGGGACAAAACAGGGGTGTTCAAGTTCAACTAAAAAGCGCGTAACTCGCAAAGTATTCGGCCAATTTTAACAAAGTATACATTTTCTGAAAGGAGAAAGAATGTCGTTTTCAAAATCGTTATTAATTTTAGCTTTTTTTTTACAATTCACACGCGAGCGTATTTTTTCAAAATGACACTAATTTACATTCGAGTTTATTTTCTGAAGCGGTAAGCGTCACGCATTTGTTTTATTGAGCAATCAAATCTAACTACATTGAAGTTCTTCAGATTTCTTTTAAAGCGCCTCAAAAAATTTTTATGATTTTTTGAAGTTGGAAGTGTTGTTTTCAGATGTTATTTTTAGGAAACTGTAAATAAATCAAGAACGAAGCAAAATAAAAACAAATCGGAGACACCTTTTTGCAGTTAAGGCACATGAGAAAAAGTTATCCAAGTCTTGTGGAAATTGACTGAACGGTCGAGGAGAATAAACTTCATCATGAAGTTCGAAATCTGCACTAAAAACGACTCCCTAAAAAGTGGACTTGAATATTTCATGTTGTGACTGTAGGTGTCAAAAAAACACTGTAGAGCAACGCGTGACACTGTAGGGTTAGATGAAGGACTGCGGGGGCAGTGTTTTTAGTGCTTCCAGTGTTTTAGTAGCGGGGTATTCTCTACTTGCTCCTTTCGTAGTTATGAACAACTCGGCCCATCTTCTGAAGTTTTTTGCTTTTCTACGAACTCGTTTTTTTGGCCACTGCTCTGCCTGATCATACTATCATCCCAGATCGCTATCAGCTAACCGAAGAATCAAGTGAAGCTGTTTTTTTTTCTCAGTTTGCATTTTACCTGAGCTTCAGAACGGACTCTTGCACTTAAGAAATTAATTATATTGTTGATGATAAATATAAAACTTTCAAAAATTCTATTGTATTTTATAATTTTAAAAAGACCTTATCCAGTAATTTGAATTTAATCCAAATCAAATCAAATCAAATTAAGTGTTTAATCATCATCAATAACATTTACATAAATATGACTGCATAACTCTTCTGGCCTGCAAATAGTAATTCTAGTCCTTAGGCAGGACAGAGGATTACAATTTTATTTAAGATTAATAAAAGTAAAAGAAAAGAAATTTAAGATTATGACAATAAAAGTACTGTACCATTGATGGGATTCACTTCGAGTTCATTGTTTGAATAAGTTGCCGAAAGTAATATTTTAATGAAAAGAATAATAAATATAATAAGAGAAGAGGAAACAACAGTCAGTTCAAGCTACAAAATACAATAATTTGGAAGGATCTGTATTGCTTTGTGGACATCAATATAGGACTCCTCAGTCTTTGTCATAGATAAAAGTGCATTCTTAATATCTTTCTTAAAATGATTTTTTTTTTTATTCCTTGTTCAATAAGGAATCGCATTCCATAACCTTGCCCCAAGTTGAGAAAAAAATTAATAAGATATTTAGTCGGGAGGCTTAAATATATAACATATTTGAAGCTGAAGAGCGAGTATAGTATGAATGTGTATTTCTTACAGACGAAAATTTGAGGACAATTTTCATTGACGACATCATGCATCAGAATAGCAATTTACTGGAAATACATTAAATTCAGCGGAAGAATCTTAGATTTAATAAATTACGGAATAGCACTGTCTCTTTCAACAGTAAAAAATAAAAATCTGAGAGCACGCTTTTGAAGCATCAGCAATTTATTTAATAATGACTTAGATGCCTGGCCCCATGCACAGATTCCATAATTTAAATAAGGATAAATCAGCGATTTGTATAAAGTAAGCAGTGTGTCTTGAGGAATAAAGTATCTCAATTTAGCAAGAAGTCCAACAGTTTTACTGATTTTGGTACTAATGAAATCAATATGGTGTTTCCAAGAGAGGTGACTATCGATCAAGATGCCAAGATATTTAGCATGTGTATGTGACGGTTTTTTTCTAAAACAATTACAACTATAATTCTATAATACTGAATCTTTATTTGTTAGGTCAATAAACTTTCCTGATGCGTTGTCAAAAATTTTGATTGCATTTTTGAGGTCAATTTTTTTTGAAACGGCCGAAAAATAACATAATTTGATTTTTGTATATTCAAAGTAAGTTTATTTGCACTTGGCCAGTCACATACTTTAATCAATTCTTCATTGACTGTTGTCTCAAGAAGTTTAAGATTTTTATGTGCATATAATAAATTTGTATCATCAGCAAACAAAAAGAAATTGAATTTATTAGATGCTTTAATAACAATATCATTAATATACAGCAAAAAAAGTAAAGGTCCGAGCACAGACCCTTGAGGGACACCACAAGGACTGTACTCTTTTTCACTAATACAATCATTTACTACTGTCTATTGAATTCTATTTGAAAGATAAAATTCAAACCAGCTGCCAATTAGGCCCCTAATCCCAAAGAAATATAACTTTTGCAAATGAGTAATCCTTGAAAATGAAGTCAAAATGACTTCGAAACCTTTGTTTGTAGCGTTAATCTTTATTGTAAATGTTTTTAAAATCTATTATTAAATTTTACAGTGTTTATCTAAATGAAAACTATTGTTACTGTAGTGATTTAGCTATTAGCCGACTTTGGCCATTTTATAGCTTTTGAAAAAAATCGCTTAATAGTCAATAGTCAATCGAACAAACTCTCGGCTATAAGGCGAGCCCCCTTGTTTAGACTTTATTTGGCAGATTGAAGTCAAAATTTCTGAAAAAATAGCTCGGCTTATAGGCGAATAATTACGGTATTCCTCTCATAAACAACAAGAATAGAACACAGGACGATATGCATAAATTACCACAATTCCGTGACACGAGGTGCTACGCGTGTTTGACAGATCCTGTCATCAAACCAGCACCTCGCGTTAAGTGCTCAAAATATTTTTTTCACAAGGTTTTTATTTAGAGTTTTATTAAAAACTTTCATGATTGTTCTATTTGAAGAAAAAAATTCGGAAAAATTATAATTTTTTGGAGTATTTTGTCCCGTGTATCCTTAAGACTCCGTTCACACGTAGCCGGGTGTTTTCGAAAACGGAGATTTTTTTTCTCCGAAAACGGCTACCGTCCACACTTAGTAAAGAAAGATGCCGGGCTTGGTTGTTTTTAAAATAAGAGACATGTTTAGTGAGCTTCGGCATGCTCAGAGAGAAAATTCTAGCGCTTTGTATGATTTAAAAATCATATTCCGCGTATTCGTATAGATGGTGAAATACGACTCGAAAACACAACGTGTGGACGTACATTTTTTAAAATATGAAGAAAAATTTCTCCGTTGTCGAATACCCGGCTACGTGTGGACAGGGTCTAAGTTTTATCGTAATTCATCTAGGAATTATGAACAAAAATAACTTAGCTTGAATCAGACAATTTATTTATCTTGTTTTCTGTGTCGACCGCAGACTTGACGGAATTTACAAGTTTTTATCAACATCACATCGCTTGACTTTCAATTGATTATTTTTGTAATAAATAAAAATCGACAATCAGAGTGAGTGCAACCTTGATTATCATTGGCTTTAGGTCAAATACAAATTTTAAAAACTGTAAAAATCCTAGTTTCTCATATCAATTCTCAGTGCAGCTTTTCAGAGGAAAAACCACCGATAATATGAGTCATGTTTTGGTTCAGCTCATAGAGCAGATATATCGACAAAATTACACATTTTCAGATTTTAACTATAAATATGCAATACTTAGTTGTTTAGAAATGTAGGTTCTGATAGGAAACCGAATGGTTTTTAAATATAATTTGAGAAAGCTATATCGTCAAGCATGTAAAAAGGTTCACTTTTTATGTTGTTGAAATTATCATTTTGGGGAGTCATGTTCCGGGCGTTGTGGTCATCAGTAACCCGTGGAGTTTTGACACAGCCTGCCGGCGACAGTTTTGCTCTTTTTTCTACTTGTTTTCACAATCACATGACCTCATATATTCAGACTTATCAGCGGGGAATCCCCTATATTTGTTTCAGAATAATTAGTCACGCAATACGCACATTCAGACATAACATTTTAAAATAGTTTTTACAATTTTAGTTTCGCAAAAATACTTTTATAAAATTTTCCATTTTTATTTTTAAATATTTTTAGACTTGATTTCATTCTTATGAAACAATACAACAAGACAATTTGAAATGCAATTAAAAATTGTTAAAATAGACTACACCAAAAACCGAGGGCAGGTTTTAGACACCTAGTAATATAATGGTGATAGACAATCAAAACATATTCAAATTAGCAATGATATTTTCTTAAGATTTTTCATAGAAATTTTCATCAAATTTTTCTCACGAATTTTCTTAAGATTTTTTATATAATTGTTTATAAAATTATTTCAGAAAATTGTTTCAAAAAATTGTTTCAAAAAATTATTCATTCCGTTAAAATTCATACTAATTGCCAGGCACAAGATATTAGTGAACTGCCCAGATAATTCATTATAGCTTTGGTATGTTGATGGTATCGTAAGAAGTGGACCACAAGTATGTGCTATTGTGCTTATATACCGTAGCACTGCTGTCAGCTGTAAATTTCTTCTCATTGAATACAAAGGCAATGAATTTTCTTGTTCGGATCATAGCTTTAGTGTTTGGTTCGCACTGATTTGTGGTACTTGAGTAACAATACCAGTACTTCTAGTAGTGGCAGTACTTGCAAAGTTTGCATTGCCTCTGTGATCAGTGGATCGGCCGAACACACGCATAATCTCTTTTTCTGAAGTTTCATTCAGTTTTTCTACCTGAACCCCTCGTGAAAATAGTTTCCTCAGCATCTAGTACATTCATTGGGTAGTTTGCCTGCCAATACCTCTTTCTAACTGGGAAATTATCTCTCTAGATCTCAAAGCTCTGCTAGCAGCTATTTTTACTGATTCAAAACAGGTGTATAAAGAAACATGGCAAAGCATGCCGGGCAAAAATTCTCGTCTCGGAAAAAATTCTCGACTAGAGTGAAAAATGCTTGACTCGAAAAAAACAAATTCGACTCGAAAAAAAAAAAAAACTCGACTCGAAAATATAATTCTCGACGAGAAAAAATAATCTTGACCACATTTATCCACTATGACATTCCATAGCATTCCATAATTTTATGACGGCATCCCGCCATACATACTGCCGTGCGATTTTTGATTGGCTGGGTATCGCTACCACATATGATCAGATATTGTTTTCTTATAGTCCTTAGCCAATAGTATAGCAAACCGCTTTTTGAAGATGCAAAAATATTTCGTTTCAGATATTGCCTTGCTCAGTTTTCAATTCACTGATCGCTACTAAGATATAAGTTTTTTTTGGAAGTAAGGAAGCTTAAAGACATAAAAAGGTACGTTTACAAACCATATTTTGAAATTTCAAATTCCAAATTATAAGATGCATGCTTAACCGGTCAGATACGAGCTTTAAACAAAACTAAAATTCAGTGATATTTATTTCATTTTTTTTATTTCAATTGGGCAAGTTTGTGTTTTCCTTCTCCAAAGGCTTACCTTCATCTAACTTCAATGATATGTTTAATTTTATCTCAATAAATTTATTTTGTACAAATACAGTAAAACCCCGCGTATGAGAACCAAGAATTTAAGAACCTGTTAGGCTAAAATTTCCAACTGAATTAGACCCCCTCTACATACGAACCTTTTTAGCCTAAAAATCCAGCAGGTTCTTATTTTGAAAATTGAAATGAAATCAACTCAAAGATAACAAAAACTATAATTTTACTAAATTAATAAAATTACATACAAGTTATAGAAATATCTGATAAATGTAGAAAATTCCTTTCAGGTGGTCACACAGAATGGGTCCAGTTAGCATCTGTTAGACTGTAGTTCAAAATGATGTATATGTAGTACAACAGTGGGCAATCTCATTCTGTATGTCCTTTGTCCATATAAGGACAAAGGCCATACAGTGTACTGTATTTGTTATTATTATATCATTGTGAGTGCACAAAATATTTATTGACAGAAAAATTCTAACAAGATTCTAGTATATATTTTTCTTATAAAAATAAGAACCTATTTAAGAACTTAAATAGCCTAAAATTCCACTAAGTACCATTTATATAAGAACCTGTTTAGGCTAACTTGCCGAAATCTAGGTTCTTATACACGGGTTTTTACTGTATAAGATAGTATTTATGGTGAATCAGTGTTAGAGCAAAGTCAGCACTCTCTCCTCAACAGCCTCAACTAAAGAGCTATCTTAGTTTCGTTAAACTGGATGTCGCTCCCATCAAGGCGCTTTGCTCACCGTTGTAATTTGAGTCAGAATGCAATAAAAGGGGACATGGGACATTTCACAACATCTGGATCCATGAGTTGAACTCCTCGGAACGGAATGGCGAAAAAAAACGAAAGTGTATTACAGAGCAGTTAATGGCTGAAAAACAATGCAGCAAAAACTTAAAACCCCATTGCCTGGGACAATTTTTAATATTCCTTGGTCAACTATTTATGGGATAATATTCATGTAGGTGTATATGTTGCCATGCCTAGTAAACAATGTAAAAAAAAAGTGTAAAAAGTTTTCTTCAACAGGCAAAATTTTTTAATATGTATAATTCCAAACGTTTCGCCGGCTAAGGCTTCGTCAGTGAAATTTGTTGACTAAATTAACTTGGTACAGGTTTTAAAGATAATAATTTACATATCTATAATATTCAATTAATATTAATGTATATCGCGTTGTATCTTTTATTTCTTTACATTTTATATTTTAATAATTATACACATAATAAATATTTTTTATCTATTATTTTGTAGAGGACCTTTTTGAAAATCACTGTTAAATGGCTTTCCTCTATGTAGATATAATTATTATTATCATTATTATAAAGAAATTTTCACAGCAAGATGGGCGCTGGAAATAAGTTTCTCTCGAGGGCAAGCTATGTCTCATAGCCTTAGGCTTCAAGCACTTTTCTTAAGATCCTTGCTGTTCCGAGTAAGGCTGCCTTTTGTAAGAGTTCTACTGTTGTTGTGACACCAATCATCATCAGATGCTTTCCTAGGTTGTTTGTAACTGTGCCTAACGCACCAACCACTGTTGGTATCACCGACGTATTGATGCTCCACAGCTTCGCCATCTTTCTTCTCAGATCTTGATATTTCTCAATCTTCTCCTTCTCCTTTTCGAAAATTACAGAATCATTACGCACTGCAATATCTATGATAAAGCACTGGTTGTCTCTCTTATTTACAACTACCAGATATGGCCTTCGCGCTTGAATTTCCTTGTCCGTCTGGATGTTGAAGCCCCAGAGTTTAGTTCCGTTACTTTCCATGACCCCTTCCGGTTTATGATCATACCATTTGTCAGTAACAGTTTGACAAGGTTCCAGTGGACGGCCACGTTATCGTATCTTCGTTTATATTCAATCTGTGCCAATTTACTGCACTCACAAACAAGGTGATGTGTTGTCTCATTTTTGGCTCCGCACATTCTGCAAAGTGGGGACAGGTCTTGCTTTTCGATCCTTGCCTTGATCGCGTTTGTTCTTAACGCTTGATCTTGCGCAGCGGCAATCAGTCCCTCGTTCTCCTTTTTTAGATCACCTTTGCTCAGCCAATCGCACGATGCCTCACCTCTAACTTCATGTGTTTGACGAAGGAATTGGTCATATAGGGGTTTGTTCTTCCGCCCTCCCAATCTGTCCAACTTCTTCCTTTCTTTCAGTTGTTTAGGGATCTCAGCCTCTTCATTTATATGGGTAATCCTTCATTTTTGACTGACACAAGCAGTGGTTTATTAGCGCTTGTTTGCACGTAATAATAATATCATTATTACTATTATTAATATTATTATTATTATTATTATCTTTATTGCTTATATATATTATTATTGTTATTGTTATTGTTATTGTTTTTTTTAAATTACAATAAAACTTTATTTCAAACTATTCCAATAAAAATGGGTTATTCAAATAATTCTTAAAATATAAAGTATTATAAATATAACAATATCTTTCTTAAATTGTCCATTAAAAGTTATAAAATGTTAAAAAGCTTAAAATGTCTGACTCAAGAGATTCCAGCTCGTTCCATGTTAATCTCAAAATCATTTACTTGAACATGTGAATCAGTTCTTTTCCTTCTAGCTGATCGTGAGCCTCTGAGACATAGTAGTGCGCTTCTAAGGATAGCAAAGGAAACTTTTGCTCTGATCCATGATATCGTAGTTGCATAGTTCTCTTTCTTTTTAGTCGATAGGAGTTCAGCTAGTCTAGTATGAAAACGCTGGCACTCTTCAACCATTCCTCCTGTGGTAGCAAGTACCATTGTTCAACCTCAGTAATTCATGGCCCATACTAATTCTTCTTTTCGTTTTCGTGAAGGTTATGTATCAGTTTTGGGGTGAGGTCCCTGAGGAAGTCCGCGTTTGGGTGGCAAACCCTTATGTCAAAAATGGCGTCTTTCTGTCTCTCCCAAAATCCACAACAATGCACATCAAGACGGGCATCTGGGGCTCTATTAGCACCACTGTTGAGTTCTTTGCCAGTGACAGGTTGTAATGATGGTTCAATCTCAACATCGTAGCACTAAGCAGACCATATCCAGAAGTTCAGCTTCTAGGTCCCGGATGGCATTGTGACGCTGAATAATCAGGATCCCGCGTTGGCAGATCATAGCGTGATCGAATGTGAAGTACCATCCACATACACACGTTGATGGGCTATCAAAAATGGACCAGTCATAACCATTAGATCCCGTTCGACCCGGGAGCACGTATGCTCAGTTAGTGATGGAATGAGCAGTTCAGAGATTGCAAGTTCGAGTCGTTCCAATAAATCCTCAATATCTAGCAAGGTTCTCGTGAAGTACGTCCAGTGGCAGGGCTCCGCCAG
Source organism: Zoanthus sociatus (assembly GCA_025331085.2). Classification (NCBI taxonomy): domain Eukaryota; kingdom Metazoa; phylum Cnidaria; class Anthozoa; order Zoantharia; family Zoanthidae; genus Zoanthus; species Zoanthus sociatus. The sequence continues at coordinate 13,217 of JAOBAY020042392.1, forward strand.
CGAGGTAACTTCATCTACCCATTTCCCAACTTGGCTGTCAACGTAGTCCTCAAGATATTTCCTCGATCCACGTGCAGCGCCAAGGTGTTTTCGACCTTTAGTGGTGATGTTGATTTTAGTTCCAGCAAACACATCGTGGTCTGCTCTTTCCTTCTCAGGTTTTACAACAAGCCAGCATTTCGTGGCAATTGGATAGTAGCCCAATAACGGGCCATCTTCAACTAATTGGTCCCACCATTTCCCGACTTCCTCCAGGGAGCCCGCTCCAGTGGCGTCATCGGCTTACCAGCATGCCTTGTTGAGCTACAGCCAGCCAATATAGCAATAAACGGTTGGACAACTATCGCATAAAGGCTCATAGCTAGAGGGTCGCCTTACGTTGTTTCTTCCGACGATTTTAGTTTTATTCCTCCTAATACAAAGAGCCGTGCAGAAGCTCGATTAGTATTGATTGCAAATATTGTGATTGTCGGGCACAGCATTCGGAGAATAATAATAATAATAATCATTATTATTATTATTAATATAATAATAATAATTGTTATTATTATTATTATTATAATTAAATAATTATAATAATAATAAGATATGTAGGGTTAGGCGAGATTATAGT
>JAOBAY020042415.1:0-13829 GCA_025331085.2 Zoanthus sociatus
TGGAGCCGGCGCTTATCTCCGGTTTCTGTAGTGTTAAGCGGATGAGAGTCTTTGACTCCCCCTGGACGGGACATAAATCCATCGCAGGTTAGCTCCATACAAACGCTGGTACTCACTTACCTACCCCGGAAGGATGGAAAGCTGAGTTGGCTTAGGCGGAATTAAAGGTCACACAAATATACGAATCTCGGCAAACTGCTGGAATCGAACCTGGGACCTTTGTAGTTGGAAAGCAGAGATCTTACCAACTGCGTCAACCATGTCCGCCCTTATTAAAAAACAATTAATTTAAAATATTTTTTGTATCATAGTAATTTGGGGAAATTTTGCCTTTGGCATAAAGATATATTATAAAAATACACTGAAAAGTTACTGGAACATTTGAAGCTTTATTAATATTTCTGTATTAAATATAACTGTTTTAAAATATAATGCATGAAAGATTTGCGTATAAATAGAATTAAAACTTCAATTGGAGTTTTATTTCATCGTATTCTTTATTCATTATTTTATTTAATTTAGCAGTGAACAAGTTACGATGATATTGCAGCTATTTTTGTATTTGTTCTAATGAAGGAGCACAAAGCTTGTAAATTAAAAGTCTTAGGCCATTCCGAAATTGCTCAGGGAAAAGGGGCAAGATTTAAAGTTGTACCAATTCGGATAATCTGACAACACCACATTAAAAATCAAGTCCAGAATTGTCATTTGACCAAGTTTGATGCTTCAGTTAGGGTTATAGAGACCAATTTTCAGACCTTGAACATGGTTTCAAATCGTTATATACAATCACGTATCTAATGCAAGGACAGCGTCCCCCACTACCATATAATTATAAACTCTTAAAATAATATATCATTTTTGTGAAAACTGCAAAATCCAATCATTCACCCTCCATTTAAAAGAAGCTGAGATAAAAATCGTGTATAGTTTGTCCATTTTTAAGAGAAATCAGAAAAATCATAAAAAAAATATCATATTGTTTTGGGGACACTGTTTTAACATTTGAAACTCTTCCAGTTCCTTGCGCAATTTCGGAATAGCCTATTTATGGGTTAAAACTTTGGTTCAGTCGTTCGGAAGATTATATTATGCGAGTTTCTTGTAGTAGCAATACTGCAAGTTCACCCGAGTGCAAAAAAATTCCCCGTACGGAAGCAGTTCTCCTCCAGTTGTTGTTCCCGTGTGCGCGTCCCATGAGGCAACCTCTGGTCTTGATCTCATACCTTTAACCTTCTGACATTGGTTCAGACTCAGAGAAAACAATGAAAACGGTTTGCCTGCAACATAAAGGAACGTATTATAAGCAGTCCATATTTTTACTACACTACTGTTATCAAAATTTTTGGGTAGTTTGAACTCAGTGACAGATCGTCCGCATTGTTAAGGCAGTCCTGAAAAGGACTTTTTCATTTCGATCACCCGCGCGGTAGTAGTCATTCTAAACACTAGGTCGGCAATAAGCAACCTTCTTATCCATCGCCGCCGTCTGGTCAGCGTACTTGGTAAGGTGCCAGTCTTCCGTGCGGGAAGCTTGGGTTCGATTCTACACCGGACCATCACTCGAAGTCTTAAGATAATTAAAAAATAGGTGCTGCCTTTCTGATAAGCTCTAATAACATCTGCAAATGGTTAGACCTTCGTGTTTTCTTGGATAAGGACATTAAATCGTAAGCCCAGTCTCCCCTACCCACACAAATCTATCGCAAATAGTAGTCTGCAGTGATCCCAATGTTGTGTGGTCTATCTCTTCTACTGAGAGCAATGTGAGCCGCAGCAGCGGACGATCTAAGTTTTCAACTGTCAACTCTATACTTAATTGTAAAGCGCATTAATTTTTGAACATATGCACATGGTAAATGCGCAATATAAATCTGATATTGTCTTTTATCCCATGCCTTAAAAAATACAACCAATCAGAGGCCTGGAATGCCGTTGCATATTCTGCGGTATCCAGCGGGTAGTATCCAGCGGGTGATATTCCAACCGGCTTTCCCGTCATTACTTGCGAGAGACTATCGAAATGGCGCCAAAACTATGTGCATACGCTTCCGAAATGGCGCCAAAGTTGTCGTTCAACGTTGTGAGAGCTTAAAACGTCATCACAAACTGCAGTTTTAGCTCTTCGTTCTCCATGCGGGGATAAATTAGTTAGTTGTATTTTTAAGGCATTGGATAACTTATTTATGCAATGGTTTCTTATGGGATACCGTGGGAATGCCACTTGTTACTTGTATATTCTTCTTATACACACTCGCCTAAAGGCTCGTGTGAATACGGAAAATACAAGTGACGCGTGGCATGTTCCATGGTATCCCACTCGAAAACATTGCATAACTACTATAAATCATTCTTTCCATCCTTTTGATATCGGTAATTATAAATGAGTGCTAGTATCTGTTGTGAGCTAACCTGCGATAGCTTAGTGTCCCGTCAGGGACTTTTAGCAACGAGGACGGGATGCGAACAACGATGGTTCAGAAAAATTACATCCCCGGCTTACTCTTTACTTCTTTGTGCGATTCATAAGGGCTTTGTTTTTTCCGCTTTAAACTTTGTGAGCAAAAAGCGATTCAATATTTCGCCATGAAGCGAAAGAAATACCAAGAACGTATTTGTTGTTATGTTCTTGTAGCCCTTGCAACTCCATAAAAGGTCTTTTCATGTTCCAAGTTCAGCGAGAACTACATGCAGATGCCGAGCTCGATGCATTCTAGCGTCCGGTTATTGTATTTCTATTGTTTTTTGCCGTTGCCGTCGGAGTCGCCGTTCTCGTTGCTAACTGGTCCCTAAAGAGTCATCCGCTTCATAAAACGATAACCGGCAATAAGTGCAACTCCACGGACCACTTGGCTGGTAAAGGATTTAGCAAGTAAGCTACCCAGCAGTATCAAACTTTCACTAAGTTAATGTATTCTCGTAACGATTAATGCCACCACAACTAACTTTACCTGTAGGTAGAAAAATTTCATTTTCACTGAATCCATCTGCACGGCAACAGAAAAACATTTTTGTTGTCTTTTTAGAGTACTCCCCCTGGGGAAGAGAGCCATATTGGTCATTCCCCCTGGTCACGATCCCGCGCTGGTCGTTCCAATAAATAAAACTTTCTGCAAATCCTAGAAGATGAACAGATAAAATAATATCACAATTTCTTGTATTCTCAGCGAATTTTCTCGTTTTTTGCCTAGAATGCATAAACAGGTTTTGAAATGCATTTTAGGTAATAGAACTTTTTAAGGATTGAATTGCAAATTGAAAAACAAAATGACTGCCAGCAAGTCCTTTTTGCCTCGCCAAACCGAAATGATATTGAACAACTTAAAGAAAACAATCAAAAAGCCTTGAGGAGAACGAGGTGGTTAAGAATATAAAAGACAAGAAAAATTCAAATGATCTTGCAAAACATCACGGGCGCACATAAATTACGAAATTCACTCGCATTAATGCAATTTCTAATACTTATTGACATTAATGATAAGTTTACAGCCATAATAATGGTAGCGACAATAACCATGGTATTGGTAATGAGAACATTTGCTGTGGTGATGGTTAAGAGTGAGAATAACAGCAACAACAATGCATAATTGTTTTTGACAATGATGTCAATTATCACAAAATGCTGTCAGTCATCTCTTTGATGACGACGATGACGTCTTAAAATCATTACTTTGACAACAATAATGATGCCAATCACTACCTTGAAGAAGATGATGACGTCACCCACCACTTTGATCACAATGATTTTGTTTAACACTACAAAACAGAAGACAAATGTCTAGAGACCGAATCGATCTAATTCAGTAATTGTATACCTGTTGGACACGCTTCTCCTTTCTTGTAAACACAGTAACGTCCTCGGCTCCATGGCCTTTCATACACATCCCCATCGGGATCAGCGGAAATCCAGTTTAATTGCGTCTTGGTGCAGAACGAGGCGTTAACATTGTCTTTGGAATCATAATCAATCTTGATGTGCTTGGGCTTCTCAGGTTTACGGACACTGATCGGTTAGAGAAATATAATTGTTATGCTCATGTGCACTTTTTTCAGTTATTTGTTTATTGTTGCTATCATCAGCCGTGAGCGACCAAGATGGAGGCACAATTTACAGTTTCGTCCTAACTTTACTGTTCGCCATTTTCGCCCACGCCCATTCTCTAATTTTAAAGCTCAATACCAACGATTATCTAACCATGGTACTTCGCTTACTGCTTTAGTATTGCAATTCTCTCCTTTCTGCTTTCCAGTCTACTTTACTTGTACTTTCTTATTTTCTGTTGTTTAAATTATTTATGTTTTACTTTAATATCTGCCAAGATCATTTAGATTTTGCTACACGCAGGTTGTGTAAATTGGTTTATCTTTTTTTATCATCGCCTTTATGTTGTTCAAATTCTTTTACTTGTAACGGAAATTCTCTTTAAGGGGTAGCGATGGTTTATCCGACTGACAAAGATGCCAAGATGACCTTTTTAAAACACGAACACGAGACTTTAAAAAACAATGAATAATCCGAGACTGCGACTTTACGATACAATTGTGATTTTCTCTGAAGACAGCTAAGAGAAACATGGAACTAAATGATGAAGTGTGCAAAGTATTGTAAAGTAAAAGGGATTAATATAGAAGAACAGCTAAAGCTAAGCTAAATCCTTTACGTGCCTAGTAGCCCATGGAACCGGTGCTCATCTCCGGTTACTGTAGTGTTAAGTGGATGAGAGTCTTTGACTCCCCCTGGACGGGACACTAATCCAACGCAGGTTAGCTCCCAGCAAACGCTAATACTCATTTACCTACCCCGGAAGGATGGAAAGCTGTGTTGGCTTAGGCGGAAAAGAAGGTCACAAATATTCGAATCTCGGCAAACTGCAGGGATCGAACTGGGGACCTTGCGGTTGGAAAGCAGACATCTTACCAACTGCGTCAACCACGTCCGTAGACAAATACTATTGTCCACTTGGGACAATAGTATTTATAATAATAAATGGGAAACTTGCCTCTGTGTTTTTACTATGCACATTGTAAACGTATAAATTACCATGCATGCGGTCAATGTTTTGAAACAAAAAAGGGGCACTAATGTCTTTTCGCTCCCAATTTTCAGCTGTGATTTACCTACGCAATAAGCCACATTTAACGTTACTTAACCAATCACAGCGCGCGTATACCATTTGGTTATATTATAAATACCTTTAAACGTACCTACCTGCCGAACAAGCAAACTGTTTGTCTATGAATTTATTTAACGATCTACCTATTTGTTCCACCCTACAACTATTACTAGACTGCTATTTATTTTTCTGTGTTTACCTATTCGCTTCCACACTGCGTATTTATCCCAACACCTCTTTACTTACTTACTTACTTACTTACTTACATACTAAATAACTTACTTATTTACTTACATTCTAACGTATTTATAATTACTTACTTATTAACTTGCTTACTTACATTCTAACTAACTAAGTTACTTACTTTCTTACTAACTTTTGTAATTACTTACACACTTACTTACTTGTAACTTACTTACTTACTTAAATCTCTTTATACTTTCCCATTTAACAACCAATCTAAATATTTTTTACACTAAATACACAATTAGGTAATTTACCTTGTAGGGGACTTAAAGTCCTATTGTAAATTTACCTGCCTTTGGCAAATTATTAAATAAAATAAAATAATAAATAAAAACAATTTTCAAAGAACCTAATAAAACAGTTTTTGCAAGCATGAAATTACCTGGATCCGCATCAATCAGTATTACTGAACACAGTAACAGCAGCACCAAGCGAATTTCCATTTTGCCAGACTTCAGGTACGGCTTCCTAATGTGACAAAAATATGAACATAACGGTGAAAACTTTTTTATTTGTAGTTAAAAATTAAGTTACCTTGTAATTCTCAAATAAGGACATTAAATCTTAGGCCCTGAGAGACTTCTGTGTTTATGTGTGTATGTCTGTCATGTAAAAGGTCTCCGTCCACCTTAGAGTGGTAAAGATGGTGTCCAGAAACTTTAAAGTTAGCTCTGTAAGCCATTTTCAAACTCATGCACAGAACGCCTAAACAAGAATAAAACAAGGAACAGTGTGTATGTTTCCCGGATTCCTTAAGGGGGCGATACGGTTAAACGGCACTTTTTAACTGCTTTTAGCATTACTTTTGATGATATCGCCGTCCATACTTCGCAATTTTGAAAAAGCCTCAATTAATTCACAAAAATGCAAAGGAAGCATTTTGAATTTTTTTTCAGAATGTTTGGATTAGTATAAAGTGTTAAGTTTAAGGGGGGAGATTGGTAATTTTGAAGTAAGATTTGAGTTTTGGGATTTAAAGAGGTGTTGAAAAACTAATTTTGAAGTTAATAATTGATAGAAATTCACCAAAGCGTCCCCAAACCAAAGTTGCACTTGCGCCTGGTCTGGAGGGACGGTTTGGCGCTTGTCCTTAAAAATCTCCCTCTTCAAATCTCCTTCTCAACTCTTTCACTATCCTCCAAAATTTTAACCAGAATGCCCCCTTAAGACTAGGGAAACAAATCTGTGTGAATGAAAGCGATTGCTAGTCTTTGGTTTTGGTTGCAAAAGCAACAATTTGTTGATCTTCACCTAACTGGCCTGGCTGGCGAAACAATGAACTCGAATTGAATTGTTAATAATGAACTTGAACTTGCCTTTTGCCTCGTTATTATTCAAATTCTCGTTCCTGATTTTTTTACCAGCGCGTGGGTGTATAATTGTAAACAAACCACGAACCCTAATAAATTGTTTTACGATAAACCGCAGTTGCGTGAGCTTGGGTCAGACAGCACTGGCCAGCCGACAAATCGCACTTGAAAAGGTCACTTAGCGTCTAGTTTTTATTCGCACAACACCGGCAGCAATCCTATAAAGAAGTCGCCAGTGTTATCAGCATAGAATCTGTTAATTATTGCAATTACGTATCCCGACAGGAAGTAGTAAGGACAGTTAATGAAAGAGTTTTATGATTTTTTTTTTTTGCTAAAAAACAAGTTTTTTCAAGTGTAGTGCTAGACAATCAGTATACACAAATTAAAAAAAAAAAAGGAAATATCACCATCTGATTAAAATCAATCATCACATTGTAATGGTAAATGAAGCTGAAGAAATCCAGTACTAAAACAATAACAGACAAGGATTGAAATGTGTGATGTCCCCCTCCAGTAGCGCCATATCTGCCCACGCGACCCCCCTGTTGCGCGGTTACAAAAGTTGAAAGAATCTAAAAAAAAAATTATGAAATTATTTTGAACGTTTCTAGTTTCAATAGTTGAGTAATCAGTAAAACAAACTAGAAAACCCAGTATTTATAGTGCTGAAACATACTCATTGTGATTTGTGGATTATAAAGACACATTTTTACCAAAAACTTTAGTGACGATAAAAATTTTAAAACGTTAAAAAACATAGTGAAGCACTTGAACATTAACTAGCTAGATTCATGCAGATATGCGTTAAGGTTTTGGGATCAAGTGACAAAAAGGATAAAAGCACAAAACAGTTTTGAGAACTAAGAAAGTTTAAATTGTATTTTAAATTACACTTTATATTGAAATGATTTCAAAGTATAAATTACCATATAATTTGTTAGCAAAGGAAACTGTTTATAAATTAATTATAAAAATAATAACTTAAATTCATGTCTTGCACTATATTTTTCACGGCTAAAACATAGTCGTGACATCAAAAATAATATAGCACAAATGAACAGTTTCAGTGTGCGTAATTGATATGAAAACTAGAATCGATTAGTGAATAGAAAAAAAATAGGCTGTGCTGCATGACTGCATTCTTTAGTATCGGATTTCTATAATGTATGATATGTAAAAGGAAAGGGATTGTTTAAAACTTCAAAACTTTGGAAAACATGAAAACTACACTCACTGTGTTTGATTTTTGTTACATTTCCCTCATTAATTTTCAGTCCAATTCAAAGCAACTAAAGTCAAAATACCGCATTGTCAAACTCGATAAGTTTTGCCAACTAAAAATATAATAATAAAATGTATATATCTAATATATACAACTGCATCATTTATAATTTGTACTTTTGCTATAATATATTTGAGTCCTTCTTTGAATCTGGAGTAAAAATTACCAATTATTTAATACTAATAGGTCAGTAAAAACGCGGAGAACTTAACTTTTCCATCGATCTTATCAACTAAAGCATGAATGGAACTTAAAGAATCCACGAAAAAATGAAAATTTTTAAGAAAACGCACTCCCAAAGCAAAACTACATTGTAACAAGCTACGAATGTCCAAATTTTCCCATCCATTGGGGCAAGTTTAGGGTTAAATATCCTACCATGCATCTGGAGAATGTTTTTATAACTGCTCGAATCGTGTGGTAAAAATTAGTGAATGCGTTGACACTCAATGGGATAAAATTTTGCTGCACTCTCATTAGCTAAATATGGCAACTATGTATGTGATTATGGTAATCTTCTATAGTCTAGAGATATAATCTGCGTTCAACTTTAGGCAAAAACCTTTCACGTAAAAATTCTTAAGTTTCTTTGTTTTCTTATTAAAAACATGTATGTGTACACCGCTTTATTTATGTTAGATCAAACTTTATAAGAACACTCATGCATGCAGGAAGTTATTTGCCCAAAACTTAAGTAAGTTAAGGAACAACCTAAAAACAATCACTATAGGCTTAAATTTAAATCAGACACTGATTTTAGAGATTTTTATTGCATGCAAACAGATTGAGATGTATATGTAGCCGGTTCATAGCAATCTTTCTGACCGCTTTTGTCATGCATTTTTAAAAGCGGCTGAAAATGGTATAACAAATACTTGAATGCTCTTACGCATTCCGTAATGTACGATAATTTATGATAAAACGTTTTGTTTGGGGAATCTGACTGTTCAGTTTTGCAACAAATATTATACTAATTTAGTGCTATTTGGAAATATCAGGAAATGAAAACAATTTCAGGCTGAAATCCCCAAAACGTTAAGAACAGCCTAGCCTCACCCTAAAGTTCGTAGTTCTTATAAAAAAAAGCTTGTATAATGAATGCAATCTAATACATAGTCTATCTGACTGCATAAGGAACTGTGATTTGGGTTAAACGTTCGTCGTATCAGAACTGATGCCAAAACAAACATGCTCTTGGTGATGTCAAACTGTTATGTTTTTAGAGAACTATTGGTTAAAATAGCCATTTTATATTGGGCATAAAAAGTTTGAAAGGTAAAACGCTTTTAGTGGACGAGGCCAACGACATGTAAGAGAAATAATTTTTAAAGTTTTAGATTTTGTAACATCAAGTCTAAGTATGTGAGACTTTTTCGTTCTGGTGGTCTTTGGTAAACGACTAATTGCTGAAAACACGAAGGTAACAAAATACTGTTTTCAGAGCCTGCCGACTTTTCTACAACAACTGAGTAACTGTAAATCTTAACCTGTACAAAAAAGAAACACATGATTGACACTTAAAACAAATCTACCAACTTACTTTTTAACACGAGTTAGTACCAATTAACCAGATGGCAGAAAATATTCAGTTCCTTCCACTTTGTAAGTACTTCCAGCAAGTTTGCCTTGTTATTCAGTCAATGCTGACCTGTACGTAAAAGATCATTTTAAAACTTAGACACACTTTTGGACAGACGTGTTATTAATACCGTGACAACGCTGATAATGCAAACCGGACATAACTAAAGTATGGGTGGTTTCGATTTTATAAGTGGTCTCAATAACGTGAAATAAACATTTGACACATTATTTTGTGCGAAAAAAAGTCACGCAAAATTCTAAAAGCTGCAACATTTTAAATTTGATTTGATACATGTTTTGCGCATCTCAAAAATGCATTTACTTTCAGTAACTTTTCAGGTTTGAAGTTCGGACTAGTGAAAACATTGTTTATTATACGGTCAGTAAGTTTGATATACAGTTGTTAAGACTGTGAATTCTTTGAAAAATATTATCTTGGATTAACTATACTACGTCCAAAAACACAGGCAATCCACAAGCAACAGCAAGAGACATTTTTAGCCTTAGGCAAAACAGCCTAAAAGAGTTCAACTCTGGTAGACGCCAGTAGTAAGTTACTAGTTAGTGAAAGCACGATCGAAATTGTATTTATCAACGTGTTGAGGACTATTAAATTTCTGAGGTCGTAATGAAAAGAGTGTTTCGCATTTTTGTCAGTATTGCCACTAGCATCTGGAAGATGTAAGGCTTAGTGGACTCCTTTGTCACTTAAAGCGTTAGTTTTCCCGTATTTTAGCTGCCGTAACACAGTTGAGCTATGCGCAGTGAGGCGAAACGTTTATCAGAACTGAAAAAACCCCCCAAATGCATCAGCTTTTAAAAACAGTACAAACAACAATTCTGCTTCTGAAATGGGGCTGGCAAAAGCTGATTATACTATCAAACTATACACGAAAAGTTAATGTAAATAATGTCATTAAAACAGTTAATTGGAACTTGCTGATCGTTTGTAATCGATAACTTGTCAGGCAAAAGTAATTTACAATGGCCTGTAAAGGTTTTCCATAGCAAACCCGGAAAGTGAAAGTTTTATACCGAAGCAATGAAGTTTAGATGTCCTTTCGTGAGAAACAGCGAGTATTCTACCTTGACCGTGAGTCTTATAGTTATAGCAAATAAACCCATTATAATTTACTTAGACCTGGATTGTCTGTTGTAAGTTTTAGATGCCTAAGAGCTAAAACCTTATGTCGGAAATTGTCAACTTGAACTTTGTTCGTCGTCGCTTTGGTTTTTGTTGAGGCAAACTCATTTATTTTAAACGGGCGGCTCTCTGAGATATAGTTAAACGTGTCATAAAACTTTTATGAACACTTGAAGTACGGTATAAAAGATTTACTTGGTATAGAGATATTGACTGGATAATTTAACTTAAATAGTGACCAACTGGTACGTTTTAATAGAGGTCTGGTGTTTAATACGCAAAAAAGGTTTTTGACTTTTAAGTAAAAGTAAACAAATGCAGAAATGGCTGTACTTTTAAACTAAGTAAAAACAGCTGAAAGCGCACAGCATTTTCTAATTAGATGACAGTTGTAGTATTTGTGTTAATAAGATCTAAAAATTGTTTTGCACTTTCATTAGCACTAGGAGTAAAAACATATTTACAGCTTACGTGATCATAGTGTAGGTGCTCATTAAACAAAGATTAAAAACCAATTTTCAACCAATTATCTGCTTCTAATCCTGAATAATAGTTTATTAATTAATAATTTGCTGAGTTTAAAAATACATAACTATTAATAAATGTCTTTTACGTATGTTTTATATATCAATACTTTATTACTTTTATGTTATTCTTGCATTTGTGTCAATATTTGAGTTATGTATTCAGTACACGCTTTAATTTTTACAAGAACAACTTTATAAGAACAATGAGGCTCAGATTGGCCGAAAATTAAGAACAGTTTAAGAACAAGCTCAGGCTGAGGCTGAAAAAAAATGAAAATGTTTCTAGTTGAAACTTTACTGGGCAACAAAAAAGTTGTCCTCTACAGCCTGTGAGCGAGGACTGCAAGAGAGGACAAAATGCACACCGCCGGTCAGTAATCTTGGATCAATGTACAGAGATCTCAAAATACAGACGATCAGCATTACTTTTCAATGTCTTGTCTTTGTTTTGATTTCTCATCATTGCAAACCAATCACAGAAATAAAAACAAAATTAAGAACAAATTGAGGCTTAGGCAGCCAATTACAAAAAAGTAGGAACAATGAGCTTCGGCAAAAATTTACTGGTTTTTATAAAATTAAGTGTGCATCTGCGATCGTTTAAACAATATAAATGGAAACACGTCTGTTGTGTCTGGAACTATCTGCGATCTTCGGATGCGGAAAGCTTACGATCTTGTCGCCGACCATTGCAGACCCTGCAGATTGTCAGATCATATGGAAACAGGGTCATCCTTCTACATTTGGCATGTTTCTTTTTTCTCGGATTTCCCGGTTAGGCCTTAAGGTACGTAAGAAGTGCAGTTAATCTTTTAAGAATTCAATATTAGCTTTCACTTCGTTACCAGACACCACGTCCATTGCAGATACTTTAATCTCGGTCTCGGCAAACGTCATACAAGCTTGTAGCTCGCGAGGCTTTCTGGGATCGCTATCTATAACCTCCGGAAGATCAATTCTTAGAAAACCACACTTTGTTACTCCGGAGTCTGTGACGTACTTGACGTCCTCATTGTCAGTTGAAAAAATATTTATAACGATAGATTTCTGACCATTTTTAGCAGGCGCATAGCTCCGTGTGACTTTTTCGCCCAGGCTCACAGATTGGTCGACTGTTACGAACTTGTCAAAAATGTCTGTGCACCATTCTATACTGCTCTTCCGCACGTATTTTTCTCGCGGATGCTTTCCAGGGATAAATCGATTCAAAACGCCGACTCCATACGTGACCGCAGAGCGTCTAATGCGTATAATAGTTGGATCAATACCAAACAGAACCGCACCCTTCAAAATGGTCAGACCTACATCTTGCGGTATTATTACTTTCAACTTAGAGCCAAACGCGTCGCGGACGGCCGCCTGTAAAAGCGGAGATTCTGCAAATCCGCCGACGAGAAACAAAAACTGTACGCCCTGCACTGCTGGTTTGTTAATGAGAGTTGACACGTGCTCGATAATCTTTGATAACACTGGCTGAAACAGTTCCTTCATGAGCTCGGGAGATACTCGCAGCATTCCCTGATTGGACCATTTCACGTTGGGATCACCGTATTTCCTGACTGCAGACTCGATACTTGATCCTTTGTGCTTCTTGTAATAGTCGATAAAAGCAAAGGGCAACGAAATGTTCAGTGGATTGGTTTTGTTTGGTGAGGCGGTACGTTTTCTTGCCTCAAAGGCGATCATCAGATCAACCCAACCGGCAGAGCGTTTCAGCTTAAACTGGTCAATGAAATCCTTGCCAAAGATCTTTTTCAACAGCTTCTCGAATTGCAGATCGACTCCTGTCGCGCCGCACGCTCCCCCTGTGGCCTTGTGGAGCTCAGCTAGCCCTCCCGTGTACGTATCCAGTTGATGGACTGTCAAATCCACTGTACCACCCCCACAATCTACTACCACGTACTTGGTCTTACCTATTTAAGGTGTTAAGGCAACATTAATTTAGTTAATTGCGTTCACTATGCGTTTAATTTACAAAACATCGTTTAGGAAGTTTAAGTTTATATCACAATTACAAAAGCAGCATTAAGAAAAGGATGAAAGAACAAGAGAAGAACAACAAGAAAAAACACTTTGGTGTTATCATTTCATATTCAGCTTATATTCAAAGAACCTATAACCAGGGGATTCAAAGCAGCTAGTAGGTTAAGGAGAGAATAGTTGGGGCGAAAGTAAACATTCACAGTTAAGTTTTTAATTATATAGGAAGATTATTTTGAGGGCATCTTATAATTAGGTAATTCAGTCCAGGGCTGTTGTTATTCGAGAGGGGATTGTTAGGGGGTAATCATGCAGGGAATAACTTAATAAATAAAATAAATAAATACTTTATTTAACGTCAATTGCGAAGGAGGTGGTCGACCATTCTTCCTAGCCAGAGATTAATGTTTAATCGCTCGACGGCCCAGATCTTGGCGTAAAAGTCGATTTTAAACAGGGAGGAAAACCGGAGTACCCGGAAAAAAGCCCTCGGAGTCAGATTGAGATCAAAAAATCTCAGTCCACGTGCGGACTCGATTCCGGGTCGCGACTGGTGACTACTGCCCCAACCTGACTCCCCAAAGGAGCTCCCCAGCTTCTAAATAGGGGGGTATTTTGAGGGAAACTTATCAGTACAGGGCA
>JAOBAY020042460.1:0-13828 GCA_025331085.2 Zoanthus sociatus
TGACTGAAACTGACAGAGAAAATAAATCTAATTAAATAGCCTGTACCACACAGTTGGGGAATCCATTAACACCTCAGATCTACTGTGTAAACAAAACAAACAATTTTTCCTGCAATATATAAAATGGTCTTTAAACATTTTCGTTCATTCTTCATGAGTTTTCAATATTTTTGAAAACCTACCAATATAATACATTTATGTCGGTGAAAATCGAAAAAATGAAAAAAAGTGACCATAAGACGTGTTGTGTAACCTTAATTATGCATCCAAACATAAAAATACCTGGCTTAAAACTTGAAATTGTTGGGCCTGATTTTCCTTAGGTAGGACTTTTGGATGTAGATTTATGTGGTCCAAGTATTCCCAGGATGATGAATGTAGAAGATAAGGATGTTCACCAGTGCTCTGAGGGGTAAGACATTCAAGTCTTTATCATCCATTTCTTAGTGTTTATCCAAGTATTTTGCAGCTGTGTTGCAGAATTTGCCAAGTTAGAACAAAGTTAACTCAAACAAAACTTAAACATTATTTGAGTAATAGCTGTTTCAGTCTGCAGATAAAATTTCCTTATAATTTTGAATTATATTAACTGCTTGAGGATCTACCTCCACTTAGGGATTAACAAAAAGCGTTCTTGAGTCTAATTGAAAGAAAGAGATCTTATCAAATGTGCCAACCATGCAAAGGAACCTCTTCATAAAACAGGCCTGGGATACAGCTTAACCTTTTGTATGTAGATAAGATATAGCAAACTGAATAGTAAGCTGTGAGGCATGCACATGAGAGTGACAAATTTTTCTTTGATACAAGTCATTTGAATTACTATTAACTGCAGTAATTGGTTGATGCGTGGTCTGTCAAAATGCAAGTTTGACCCTTGGGTCGTATAGGAGTAGGCACCGTAGAGGTGTTTTTTGTTACTTTCTGGCTGTCATCTCAAGTGAATAGAGGGTTCTGTGTTTAGTAACCTTTGCACAGTCTCAGTCTATTCTTTGCAAGCCTTGCATTGAGTCTTAAATGCCTTGCAACCTAGCATGGTTTCTCACTTGCCCCTCTTGCAGCCTACTGTGGTCTCTCATATTTTGTCTTTCAAGCATAACCCGGTCATTCACTCACCTTCCAAGCCTGTACATAGCAAGCATGGTCTCTTTTGCCCTTCAAGTGTAACCTAGTCATTCACTCACCTTCCAAGCCTAGCATGGGGTCTCACTTGCTTTGCAGCCTAGCATGTTCTTTCACATGCCTTGCAAGCCTAGTGTGGTCTCTCACGTGCCTTATAAACCTAGCATGGTTTGTCACTTGCCTTACAAGCCTAACATGGACTTTCACATTCCTTAAAAGCCTTCAGTGGTGGATTTAGGGAGGGGGGGTGGTTTGTTCAGCTAGCCACCACCCTTTTCGGAGCAAGAAAATAAAATATCCTCTTATAAAAATGTGTCTAAAATGATATAGAGGAGACTGTCAAAAGTCAAAGTTTACTGTAAACTGATAGAATCAGTTTCTGAAGTTCGGCAGGTGTCATCATATCAATGGTCAGTTGTTTTTAATAATTAAAAATGTTATTGCAGCAGAAAATTCCAAAAATTCTGCATCCACCCCTGAACCTTGCATGGTCTCTCACTCACCTTACAAGCCTAGGGTGGTCTCTCACATGCCTTGCAGCCTCCCATTGTCTCTCACTCACCTTACAAGCCTAGGGTGGTCTCTCACATGCCTTATAGCCTCCCATGGTCTCTCACTCACCTTACAAGCCTAGGGTGGTCTCTCACATGCCTTGCAGCCTAAGATTGCTCATTGTAAATATCAGGTAGGCATTAGTTTGAAGGAAGGCAGTTGCATTTATTAATTAACTCCTTTAACAGCTTGAACTCTAGTTAAAACCAAGAACACAAGTTTTCTTTCCCATTACCAGTGAATCATTTGAGTGCATGAATAAGATGCAGAACCACAATTCTTACAATTCCTCTTACTATTTTATTTCACTTTCATTTTATGTTAGTTGGGTGCCTGTGTACACAGACAGTGAGCAGCGTTTAGCTGTAATGTCCATTGGTTTCTTATTGAACAACAAGAATGATGCAGTTGTGTGGAGAGGTCCAAAGAAAAATGGTAAAGTGGTAGATGTAATTCTATCAGATGTCAGTATTAAATCATTTCTTATAACTTGATCCCAGACTCAAGGCCTAAACAGAAAGATAAATTTATGCAAGTTAAGATGTAGTAGTGTAAAATTCTGTGTTGTGTCATTAAATTTTTTATACCCTAGGGGTGGTGCATGTGGGTGGTACACAGAAAAGACCCAGTATATGTATATATATCCCCTGTCTGGTTAGCCTAGTTAGTAAGATGCCAGGCTATTGTGTGGGAGGCTCAGGTTGATTTAATTTCCCAGCCAGACCAATACTTGGGTTATAAAATAATTGAGGTGCTGCCTTTGCTCTAACTTTGTGTCTTCTGAGATAAGGACATTAAACTGTAGGCCCCCTGAGACATGTGTGTGTTTATGTGTGTGTGTGTCTCATTATGTGTAATGTCTCTGTCCACCTTAGACTGGTGATGATGGTGTCCCCAATTAGTAGGCCTTTGGCCCGCTAAAGTAAATTGACACCTAAATAAAGTCTTTATTATTTATTTAATATTTAATCCTAGAATAGTAAATTAAATTAATTACCAACTGAAGAAAGAAGTTGATTTTACCAAAATAATTTGGAAATCTATTATTTTGTTAACTTTATGTATTAATGGCAATCATCTAATTGGAGCAAACACAAAATAATCTCAATTTATAAAAATGCATTCAGATAATTTTATTAGTTTTTAGAGTTGCTTGTAACAGGACATTTGTAGTGTGAGAACTTAGGCTAGACACTGTTCATCCAGCTTAAGTTTATTATTAGTTTTAATATTACTAAATCTAAATATAAGAACTGTTTTAAAAAATAATTGTTTTGGGTTCCGTTGTATGGTAAGCAAAAAATTGCGAATTTGGGCTTTTTAGTTCATAAGGAAATCCAGATGATAAATGAAATATCTTAACTGTAATTTATGGTTTTCAACAAAAGTTAATTATTTGTTGTTTTTATTCTAGCTATGATAAAGCAGTTCCTTTCAGATGTTTGTTGGGGAGAGCTAGATTTTTTAATCATTGACACACCTCCAGGTAAGGAAGAAACAACTCAGAACTCACTGCAAAACAAGAACATTAGCACCATATGAGAGACTTTCTGTTGAAATATTGCCCAGCTGAAAAGCCCTGAATTTCTGAAATTATTCTGAAGGTATACAAATCTTTTGACTATAGTTTTATACTGTATCAACAAAATATGTCACCTTTAGTATAAATCATTCTTGAGAACTTCACTAAGAACTGTGACCTAGCTGCTATGATTCAACATGATTTTATATTACATACTAGGTACATCTGATGAACATATTTCAGTGGTGGAGAATCTGCGGCAATTTAATCCTGATGGAGCTGTGCTAGTAACAACTCCTCAGGTATTACATTATACATTGTTTTGGTGAGAACATATGTTATTTGTAAATGTAAAAAGAATAGTATTTATTAAGTTATTTTCAGTTATAAATCCACGTTTTTCCAATCCTGCTAAAACTCAAACTCACTGTTACAGTATTTATGGTACTGTATTTTGAAGAAAAATATCTCACTGATACTGGTTTTTCTTTCACATTTTTTTTAATAGGAACAGAACGGGAAATTTTCATTGCATGCCCTTCAGAAAAATTTCCACTGTTCATTTACGCAACACACTCAATTGCTCACTGTAGCACTTGCTAGTGTTACAACCAGTGAATTAATAAATCATGAAGAAAATAAATCTAAAAATAGAGTTTGTGTAAAAAAAAAATACTAAGAAAGAAAATTGAGAGAAGAGTTTCATTTAAATTATTTTGCTGAGTCTGAGGCCAGCAAAAACCTTGTTAAAAAATCACTGTTGACATTTTTGGCAAGATTCAACATTATTTTGCTGCTGCAAATTAGTACTAAGCATTTTTCTTCTCTGACGCTCACATTTTTTTCCTTATCTTGGGCAAACCATAATAATCCATAATTTTCTACTTAACTAGTACTCAGCTTTCTACATTTGATGTTTACTGCTGCTAGCTTTTTTTAAACATGCTTGATTCTTCTCATAAGACAGAAACACAAATTTTGATTGTCCAGTTTCATAAGTCAAAAGTCTTTTAAAATGGAAAATGCAGAAAAGATGAACCCAGTCTTCTACTTTTTCAGAATGTAATGGAACCAAAAATTTCTGTTCACTTGATGAATTGCACATGCTCAGATATTTTTCTGTTCTGTTCTGTTCTTGTTACAGTAGAGGAAAATTGTGTATGTTAATACAATTATATCCCGTGTTCTTATACTGTATACCTTTTAACTTTCACATACTCACACCTGTGGAGCAAAGACTTCAATCTCACAAATTGAGAGCGGTTTCTCAAATCTGACTTGCAAATCCAGATGACTTGTTCTTTAACAAAAAATAATATCAATGCAATATTCCCTGTAAATGTTCAAACAAACTGCACTCAATGTTGAGGTTGAGTACTAACTGTATCAGAGTGTGCAAAAATGTTGCTTTGGATGTGTTTGGAAGTCACAGGATCATCATCAGACATGTTTGCTTTAGAAGTGAACAACTGCATAAGGGAATGCTGTTCGATACCTTGGCACCAATTTTAGAAAGCAACTTCAAACATAATTTTGTTCGCGATTGTGTTTAATTTAAATAGTATCACTTGTAATTACTTGAAAACTTATTAAAACTTTTGGTTCTCCAAAGATTGTTACATAACAACTAGGAAATCACTTCACATTAAGCTAATCATTTTAAATTCTTGCTATAAATAATTATTGAGTAATAATTAGAATTTCCTCACTCCACCAGGCAGTTGCAGTTTCTGATGTTAGAAGAGAATTGACTTTCTGCAAGAAAACAAGGCTACCAGTTATAGGAATAGTTGAGAATATGAGTGGATTTGTCTGTCCCCATTGTAGTGTAAGTGCTGTAAAAGTCCTAATAAGTCTGCTTTTGAAAGATTACAAGTAATAACTTACTGTAACTCAATTTGCCTCAATTCTGAAGTTAATGTACTCCATAACCTGGATGTACAGCTTCATCCATTATGAATGAAATTGATTTTAAAGTAATGGGAGGGCATTCAAGAATTAAGATATGATAGCTAACTCATTTCAGATGTACATGGTAAGATACTTGAATTCTTATGGTAATAAAACCCTGGTGATTGTCAAAATTACAAATAGTTACTGCCAATAAATACCATTTGTTTAGGTAATCACACAATTTTGAAATAATTTGTAGAAATGGGTTTTTCAGGAAGAATCAAAATTACATTAGAACATCGGGTGAATGCAATTTAACATTTTGAAAAGCTCACAAGTGCAAATTCATTTCCAAATTAAAATGAAAACTGGAGACTGTGTGACAACATAACAAATTTAAAACAAAGCAAGTTCTGTTGTGCTGACTGGCACACAGAAAAGGCTCCCTCAGATTGGCTAGTCAGTTCTACAATAGTATATTAATGGGAAGGTAAGGCCCCTATCAATCGTGGTAATTAAAGAGGTTTGAAGTTACTTGACCGTAAGTGATGATGAAAGTGGTAGAAAGAATGACAGACATGCCTCAATAATATGCAGTTTAGGTTTATGCGGGTCGTGGTACCACTGATTAATGCTATTTTTTAGTGAGGCATTTGCATGCAGGAGAAGTTTATGCCAAAGAGAATGTTGGTGCTCAGTACTGAATCTCCTTCTGTTCATAATGGTACTTGAGGTGTTGTCAATGGAATTTCAAACTGGTTGTCTGTGGGAATTACTTTGTACGTGGAGAAATTGGAATAGATGAGTTAAAGAAGTGGAAAAAGGGGTACTGCTAAATAGCGAAGAAGCACAACAGCGAAACAATTAATTGTAATCTAACACCATTAATTTGGGGAGCAAAAACCAAAATTTGTGTTTTTGTGAAAAATTCATTACTTAGAATAAAAATTTGAGAATGAAAGTTGGTAGGTATAAACTACAGGGCAAGAAGCATGCACACCAAACGTTTCAGCTTGATACGTCAAATCACGTGATCACTACAGTGGTTAAAAGTCAAAATCTACATAGCCCCATTTAGTGATTTAGTTAGGGTTAGGGTTTTAGAGTTAGGGTTAGGGTTTTAGAGTTAGGGTTGGGTTTTTAGAGTTAGGGTTGGGGTTTTAGGGTTAGGGTTAGGGTTTTAGAGTTAGGGTTAGGGTTTTAGGGTTAGGGTTAGGGTTTTAGGGTTAGGGATTTAGGGTTAGGGTTAGGGTTTTAGAGTTAGGGTTAGGGTTTTAGAGTTAGGGTTAGGGTTTTAGGGTTAGGGTTAGCTGTTTTGCAGCTGTTTCACTGTTTTGCTGTTTAGCAATACCCTGGAAAGAGAGTGTGGAATAGAAAGGACTACGAGTCAGCATGGGAAAGACAAAATGTAGGATTAGTAATGCCACTATGGTATATACAAGAGAGACTGGCAAATAGAGATGGGCAAATATCCTTGCTCTATTTGGCACAAAGGTGGTGGTAGTAAATCAATGCACTGTAAGGGTTTTAAATATTGGGTTCACAAGAAGTGCAGTAATCTAAAGGGTAGACTGTGAGAACAATGAGAATTATAGTTCAAGAAAGTGCATAGGAGTTCATGATGGCCACAAGCAGAACGTGTTATTGTTGGTGGAGCAGCTTTAGAAGTTGTTGATAAGTTGTGGTACCTACTGTAGGCAACATGGTTTGAATCTGCTGGTGTTGCTAAAGAGAGTGTGATTATCCAGAATAAGATCAGGGTGGAAGAGGATTAGGGATTTCCTACCTGGGGTTTCTCCCTTTGCTGGATGGGTAGGGTGAATCATATATGTGATAGAAGTGTCATGTTGTACATGGTAGTGAAACTGGGGCACTGAAAAAGAAGCTGAATTTTTGAGGTTGGAGCAGAGTGATATGGGAATGATGAGGTAGATGTGTAATGGATAGGAAGCCTTCTTTAGTACTGAGAGAGCGTTTGTGGCTTGATAGCATTAGTAACTGTGTTAGAAGAGGCAGGTTGAGGGGTTTTCCGTGTAGAGAGATGTAGTGATGTTAGCGTGGTGAAGAAATGCAGAGATGATATTATTGTTGTTGAGGGGCAACCAAGAAAGGGCAGATCAAAAAAGAATTTGTATCAGGTCATTGATTGTGACTTAAGATCTTTGAAGATTTCTCATGACCTGCCACAAACTCGAACTGAGTGGAAGATAATCATTAAAGTTCCTATCTCATCAAAATGAGTTTTTACTGATTCGGATAGAGGGGGAAAAGTTGTTTAAGAATGTCTTTCATCGATCTTTGTATAAACTTTTAGTTTTAAATATATAACTGCTCAAAGTGACCATTTTCGATAAAAAGTCGCACCTATGGAGGGAATGGGAACTAGGAGCATGTTCACAGCATTTACTAAACCAAGGTATGGAGTAACTCGAAATCCTATATATTTGTGTAGTATTTTATGGTGATGAGTTCCTAGTTCCCATGCCCTTTGCTAGTAATCAGGGTGCTCGACTTTTTTTTTCAAAAAGCTTAAAATGTGGATGTTTGAGTGGTTATATCTCTAAAAGTTTATAGCAAAATCGATAAAAGAACTTCTTAAACAACTTTTTTTACTCTATCCAAATCAGTAAAAACCCATTTTGATGACTGATTGCCACTGTAAGAAACCTGTCTAACCCAGGTAAGCATGGAAAATAGACGTTTGAAATATGGATGATGATGACACTGACAACTCTGTTGGCAAAATATAAAAATTTTGGACTTTGAACTTTTCAAATTGTGCCACTGTAACAAAAGATTTAATTATTTCCTACCGAACCCTATTGTTTATCATCCAATCAAAAGTGCCTTGAAATTATTTTAAGAACTTTGCATTGAATTAACTGTTTTTTTTTCTGGTATTTAAAAAAAAAACTACAGTAGAACTGCTCTTAGCCAATCAAAATCAAGTCGTTTTGTTCTCAAGGTAAATTATACTTAATAAGTGCAGTTAAGATCAAAGTACCGGTTAAACCTTGGAAATGTATTTTAAAGGCAATTCATCCACACTGAGCTGTAACAAGCTTGTCAACTTAGTGTACAAATAGATTAATTAATATACTCTTTAGTGAACACATTGAAAGTAACATAAAGTCGGTAAAACTGCAGATTTACAACAACATAGCTAAAAGTGGTACAAATACGGGTTTCTTTATAACTAAATTTACCATTTGTGATCATAATTTTATTTGATTATCTTATGGGAACGATAACTCAGTTTGAATTTTTTAGAATGTCCAGTTAGGAAAATATCATCTCATTTTTTGTTCTTTCTGATAAATTATAATTTATTTGTATATGAATCCTACTCACAAGAATTGTGGCTGGGGGTGTACCGCTGGACCATTACAAACCTGACCCTGTTCTAAACTAGAAACAGCTTCATTTTGACATCCTGATTTTGACATCCTAAACTAGCAAATCGTGATCCTTTCAAGTCAGTTCTACACAAAAATGTGTGTAATTTATACACCCTGTTTCAGACTAGATGGTCTTCAAACCATGCTTTGAACAGTGGCACATATCCATATAGTCAATGGAAGTACCCCTTTCCCAGGATTTGAATATGTGCCCAAAAATTAGGCAAAGGAGTGGTATCTACCAAAAATATACCCTGTGTTACTTCTTGAAATCTTTTTTAAAAAATCTTGCGAAATTGCAACTTCCCTCTAAATAGAACAAGAATAGTCCCAAACAACATTCAGCAACACAAACTAAATGCACTGTGGTCAGAAAGTGATGTTTACATACCTGTTATGCACTCAGAAACAAGATTAGGGATTTTTTTTTACTAAAATGAAGTTAAAGTAATTCTTTTGACCATAATCAGCACAGTTCACTCAAGCGTGTTGTCCATTCTCTTTCCTAAAGGAATGTACAAATGTGTTCTCCAGTGGAGGGGGAGCTGCCTTAGCAAAGGAAGCCAGTGTTCCATTTTTAGGTACAGTATGTAAATACGTTATTTCAAGCTGTTGGATTTCAGACATGATTAAATAGCAATCGCAAACATTCATGGAACACCATGTTTACCACTCTAAAGTGGGTGGAGACTTTTTACATGACAGACAGATCCACACATTAAAGCAGAAGTCACCAAGAACCTACTGTTTCATGACTTCATCTAAGAAGACATTTGCGGATATTAGGGTAAACGCAGTACCTTCTCCTCAATTATTTAAGATCCTGAGTGTTGAGAATAGAACCCGGGCCTTGCACGCGATAAACTGGTACCTTACAAACTAGGCAACAATCATCCTTAATATCTATAGATGATATTCTTGATGGCAATTGCTAACTGACGCCAGCCCAGTGTGATTATATAGAATTTAAATTTCTAATCAAAGTTTGTGTGGAGTCATACAAATTTTGATATCTAGAATAAAAGCTGATCCTGGGCATATTCTTAGGATATTCTTAATTTTTGACCTATTTTTATCCTCAGCATTCCTATAAATTGTATTCTTATAAAAACTGCAGCGTGTAGCTGGAGCCGGTTTAAAATTTTTATCATCTGTTGTCATGATCTTGGTACAGTAGAAAATTTCAACCATAAGAGCAACCAGTCAAATCAATGTTTGAGTACGAAGGATGATTCATTGTCAGCTTTTTACTTTACTCTCCTTCCATTGGCTAGTTTAGTTTTGGTAAGTTGTCACTTTCTCATTCCGAAGACCAAGGTTTGGTTTTTAGTTGGACCTACACCAAGGTACTTAAAAACAGAGGAGAAGGTAACGCCGCTGCACTGTAAATCCTATATTAATCATGGTGCTCTGACACTACTCCTAAAATTCCTGGAAAACACCTGGAATTTTGAAATTTTCTTCCAGGATCCTGGAGTAACAATTAATTTCCCTGTACTCCTGGAAATCCCGTGGAATTTTGTGGAAAAATGCTTATCAGTTTTATAAACAAATCAAAACCCGCAGAAGAATTTGAATTATGATGATGGTACCGCTTTCTTTATTTTGTGTAGACTTGATTTCAGTTGCTGCTACTCAGTGTAGCAGAAATTATTTGATTTTGTTCTAATTTTGCCGAGGTCCTTGTAAAATAATTCTTGTCATCATCAGTCAGTGAGCACCATGATAAATGGAAATATTCAACCCTTTGCACCTTATTGGTTAAGAGCTAAAACCCCATTATCTTATTCCAGTATCAGGGAACTTAAAAAAACACAAACTCCTTTAATCACTAAATTAGGATTGTAACCCAGGGTTGTCTTTTTGATTGAGAATATTTTTCTATCTATATCTTAATCGTTAATATAAATTCGGTCTAACAGCTGTTCCCTTAGACATTGAAAATTGCATGTTTTGAGCTCTGTTACTACAGGCTACTTTCAACCTCTTTTCTTGTTTTAAGAAGGACTACATGTTATGATAAGAAATAAACTGTGCCTTATAATCCTAACTCTTCCATATCAGATAATATGCAGAGCCATCCCAAAGTATTAAAGCCTAGCTGACTTTCAGTTCCTTTATTAACTATATTACTCGATCCCTGTCATGTATTGTAGTGCGTAGGGCCATTCTTCGGTATTTATGTCGCTATTTTGACTTTTAAGCCTGGTTTCCTGATATAGCCGTAACTACGCCGTTACTGCCGTAAGCCGAACCGGCGGTAGCTCTGGGGTACAGTATCGATAGCTCTATTTTTAATGGAAACATATCTGTTCTGGCGTCTAGGATGACTGGTGGCACGATGTTCCTGGTTCCGAAAACGTTGAGTTGAGTTCAACTTTTCCTGGCTCTACTGCACCGCAGGCTTGTTAAGATTTTAATGGAAATACATGCCTGCGGTACGTAAACAACGAGAGTTGCATTGTTTTTGACAACACTTAATTAAAACTGTCCAATCAAATCACAGAAATGTAATTTTGGTCAAAGGCTGAAGGGTCGTCAAGGCCACGAGGTCACAAATGGAAACACTGAACTGTGGGTGCCGGCGGTATGTATACTGTAGCATCCCGGTCACTGCCGCAGTGCTACCGGGGGCTCGCTTAAGGCAGTTAGCAGGCTATATGGAAACCAGGCTTTATCAGCTGAGTGGAGGAGATGTTCATTCGTGCACAAAAATATTCATCATGTTGAATATTCGGCGCCAGTGGCACGAATGAACAAATGCCCTCGAAACGACACCGTACACTGTGTCATGAGTGACCATTAGCCAGATTATAGCTCGAGTGTGCGCCGGGCTTTATCTTGAGGAGTTTTGTTATTAGAGCGCAACTTTTAAAATATCTGGCACGATAACACGTATACGGTCGTTTGATGAGTGAGACATTAAGGACTGCATACTTTTAGCCCCGTTTTCTGCACGCTTCTTATTACCTTTTTATTTATTTTTTATTAACGGGCTACATATGTATATGAGCCGCTTCAAATGTTGCCCTTGTACATACATGTAAGGTTTATTTGAGGAAATCCGTATGAAGTTGTATTTGCGCATTAAATGTTTTACATGACAAGCATCCGTTAACCCACGAATGACTCAGATTTTTTCTGGCATCGTTAAAGCCAGCCTCAAATCATAGTGAAGTAGTTTGTGAAAATGTGACAACACAAATGACCTCTGGATTCAAGGAATTTCCCTATCAAAGACTATTTAGTAAAATTAATGAGGAAAAACTGCGATTTGCGGATTTAATTTTAGAATAAAACGCAACTATTTATCATCTTAAAGTAATTGCCTTGGAAGTGTTTGTATGTATGTGATGCAGTGTAACTTTTCGGTGTCATTTTTCTCTTCAGGTTCGATTCCGCTGGATCCAAGTTTAACGCAGTCATTAGAGGAAGGAAAACGATTTATCGACTTGTTTCCGAACTCTCCTACTCTTGAGGCCGTAAACCACATTGCCACTAAATTGCTAAGCCTAAACAAAACATGAAGATTAAAAGCTTTTAAGTTAAAGAAATAAAAATAGTTGATATGCAGTTTTAAAATCGTTGAAAATTGTAAAACACATTTGAAATACGTTGACCAAACAGCTAACTTAACTGAAGTATTGTAATATTTTGGAGTCCATTGTCAAGTCTGGTGAAAAATCTCCATTTTATTTTGTGCAGTTTGCACACAACTTTATACAAAACCCAGAGTTTAAAAAAAATTCCTTTAACACACCGAATTCAATCAAAGGGGCTCCCTGTGAGCCACCTCATCCGTGGATGAAGTCATTTACCATTTATAATCAAAGGGCTCCCTGTGAGCCACCTCATCCGTGGATTAAGTTATTTACCTTTTATAATCAAAGGGCTCCCTGTGAGCCATCTTATCCGTGGATTAAGTTATTTGCCATTTATGATCAAAGGGCTCCTTGTGAGCCATCTCATCCGTGGATTAAGTCATTTACCAATTATAATCAAAGGGCTCCCTGTGAGCCACCTCATCCGTGGATTAAGTTATTTACCATTTATAATCAAAGGGCTCCCTGTGAGCCATCTTATCCGTGGATTAAGTTATTTACCATTTATGATCGAAGGGCTCCTTGTGAGCCATCTCATCCGGGGATTAAGTCACTTACCATTTGCATTTAAAATGCAATGTTAAGTGGTTCCATTTTTTTATTTAGTGGTTATTAAATTATTACAACTTTCAATTTTCTTTTTGCAAAATCCAAATTTTTTCTTCTAAAAGGTATAAGTTCCAGGGATACACAAATGTTTCCTGGCTCGGAAATTGGATCTGATTTTGCTTCTAATAATTCAAAGGATGGATAGCCTGTCATTTAAAAAGACTACCATGCAAGATCCTTCTGGGATCCGTAGTCAATATCCTTACTACATATTTTTTGCAGAGTCATTCCCATCTTTATCTTCAAAACTACTTCCTTGAGAAACAAAAGTCCATATGTGTTGACAAAAGTCAAAAACTTTGAAAGCCAACTCCACTGTTTACTTACTTCAATCTTGTTCGAGTTTGCGGGATTAAGCTTCAGGTAGCATTAAAGCTGGAAAATAATCTGCGATTCTAATTCGATTCCATAGCCAGACATTAAACTCCATAACTGTAGAGTAGACTTTACTAACACAAAGCACAATCATGCAAAGCCCGAGAGAAATTTGAATGCTGCATGTTTTTAAAAGTGCTCGCCCCAGTCCTAAAAGCCGTGCTAGCAGCCGGACAGAGAGTGTAATTTTAACTCCCTTACAATATTTCATCCCGAGAGATAAAAATGATGGACGCGTGGAAGAATCTGGGTTTCGATACATGGAAATGAGGCTTAGGCCGGGAGAGCTTTTCGCAGGCTGGGGTGCTGACAGATTATATAACGAATATCACAGGTGGCCAATTCAAACAGTTAAAAGCTACATCATTCGCACTTAATTTCAAACGGTCTCTCTTAAACCAAATTTACCACCAAAATTGTTTTCTTTTTGACGATAAAAATAAATGTATTTTGCGTACCTTGTGCAAAGTTGTGTTATTTCCTTTCATTGAGATAGATTTTGGGAGGTTTTTGTAGTGCGTTTTTCCTACGGCCTCACTGTTGATACCACATAAAAAGATAAAAAGGTAGGCAACTTCAACAACAACAATAACAGTATATTATTTACTCTTGGGTGCTTAATACAGGGGGGGGGGGCGCTTATTAAATTTTTTATTTTTTTCCAAACCCCCCGAGCCGTATTAAGACCCACCCGCATAATATATTTAAGAAAAGAATATGTTTAAATTTAAAATTTTTAAAAATACTTTTAATTT
>JAOBAY020042493.1:0-13827 GCA_025331085.2 Zoanthus sociatus
CGGTGACTTCAACATACCAAATATTAACTGGGATAACGGTACTATCTCCAATTATCCATCCTGTATGCAAACAGCAACATCTGATTTTAAAAAGTTCTGACAAGTCGCTCTCACTGGAGATTTTTGTTTGAAAAATAGTCCTTTGTTATGATTGTACACACACATATTTTCGTGATAATTAGATCCGAAGTTGCTTGTGTCTCTTTCGTTTGGTATGCTTCACTTCATCCAATATCCGCTTCCGTGTCCAGTTCGGCAATGATAAAAGAGTTGGAGTTTTACTCGCCTATCGCCGCGAGCTAGGCTTTATTAGTTTATAGATATAAAATAGACCGTGTAAAGACTGGCGGTCAAAAATTAGAGAAAGAGAATGGTATAAATAGATGCTAACAAGGGTTTATTAGTCCCTTTTCCTACGGTTTTTGAAATGTCATCAATAAAAAGGAAAAGGGACTAATAAACCCTTGATGCTAAGAATAGAAATCTGTGCATGTAATCCAAAAGCTTATGATAAAGATTGAGAAAATTCTTGTTTTTAGTTCTATTTTCCTTAGTATATCTCCGACGAAGGACTACAAGCTTTTTTTTATAAGAACCAGTAAATTTTACCGAGGCTCATTCAGTCATTGTTTTTAATTTTTTGGCTGTTTCAGCTTCAATTTGTTCTTATTTCTGTGAGCGGTTTGAAATAACGAAAAATATCGAAACAAAAAGCCAAAGCATTGAAAAACAGTGCTGATCATTTGAGAAACTTTTGGTATTACATGAACACGTTATCATTTGGGACAATGGTAGATATATAATAAAAATGTTAAACGGTGCTTCTGTATATTCACTGTGCACATTGCGAACATAAATTACAAGATTCGGTAAAGTTTCAACTAGAAACATTTTCACTTTTTTTCAGCCTCAACCTGAGCTTATTCTTATATTGTTCTTAATTTTCGGCCAATCTGAGCGTTATTGTTCTTTATATAAAGTTGTTATTATAAAAAATGCGTGCGACAAACATTTTTTCGATTCTCATTGCGGTGTAAAGTTAAACTTAAAATTGTTTTCGGCAACTATTCTTTAGAAACAAATAAATAACGAAATTCGTCATAATGATTATTGATGTCATATATGTTATGTTTTCCTAAAACATTTAGATGAGTAATTTTCCTTTTTGGTATTCTTTTAAAAATAGCACTCAACAAACCTGGTGTTGTGAGTTCTAGTTTGAGTTCAAAGATAAATTAAAAAGGGTCTTTAAATAAATATTTTGAAAGTAAACAATCAAACACCGCCAATTTTTGGTTACTTAACAAATCCTTTGAGATTGTTTCCGAAAAATACATGTTTAATGTCAAATGAACAATCAGGAATCAAACAATAAAATAAAGTACATGTTTAAAAATATTTTTAAAAGAATAAGAAAATATGTCGCCGAACTCTGGAATGAAGGCTACATTTTTAAGCTAGCAAAGCTTGAAACTATCTAATATATATATTTATTTTGAGATATTTTGAGAAATCTATAATGATCGAAATTTCTAATATTAGCAATTTAAGTGAAGCTACATTGTTGGTGTCCGGATTTGAGTGAAAGTAAAAGCATTTTAAGGCACACCGACACAACAGACCACGGCAACTTCCGCCGGATATTGCGAACTGACGCACCTTTGTATTGAAACAAAGCTTGTACTCTGTGGCTTGTACTCTTGATATTGCCCTAACTTTGCAGGCTTGAGGACTTCGGACAAAATAATCCAGAGAATATCTATGGTAGAAAAATAAAGATGAAATTTTTGTTTCCCCTTTTGGAAATGACTTGACCATGTTGTGTGACGCCGGCTTTGCCAGATGTTTGTGAAGAAACATGTCGTTGTGTTGATTGACAGCTGTCACGTCTGTAGAAGCCGACAACAGCCATGTTTTCACCCAAGCGTGAGCTTCGACTGAAAGAGGTCGTGTGAACGGAACAATATGAAAGGCAGTCAGTTTTAGTAGATATGCACTATTTTATCGTTCATTTTATGACAAGACATTGACACACTTCACGTATTTTTGTTTACTACGAATTCCAATGTTATATTTACGTTTATAGATCGGCCATAAGTCCATAGGTAAGTTTTGAATTTATTTAATTTTTATTGCCTGTTCTTTAACAGCTTTGCTTGTTTCCCCAATCACTATTTCTTATTTCATATGCTTGCCCTAGGATAATGGCAAGAGTTTTTTGTTGTTTTCAAAGCGTAAAGTCATGCTAGCCTTCATTAACGGAGATTTGGAGATCTAGCTATGACGGCCAACGTATCTATGACCACATATACCGCTTTTCACAGACACAATGAATCTCTTTTGTTCACACTTTAAGTGAAAACTTCTGATTATTCAGTTCAACAACCGCTCGTGTTATATTTGAAGGGCAGATTATGCTTAAAATATAAAAGAAACTAACTCACGCTACTCAATTGTAGCTATTGCACGTAAGTTTAGCAGGTCTTTTTCGTGTTGGATATCACATGCGGTATGCCGTATCTATTTGATGTTATGTAGTAATGTATACGTACTGCAACGATAATTCTCTTTTTTCGTTTACCATTTTGAATGCAGTATCCTTTGTTCGATAATATTTTTCAGGTTAAAGGTTGCTGTCGTTTGAATGAAATTTGGAACTTATTCTTTTTAACAGACACTAGAAATATTATTTCCTTTCTCGACCAATCATTTACAAACTTCCCAACGAGCCTTAACGCCATTTGAATAAGTTGGAAGTATGCTAGCTTTTTTTCACGACTGCTTATAAACTGAAAGAGATTTTTTTGGCTGGGAGTTCTCTGGAAAACCATCTTTTTTAAATTAAATTCGTTAACGACAGTTAACTTTGGTCGCGAGCTATTTGTTCAACCGATTTGTCGCGGCGCGTAATAGAGTTGCTTTGAGTTTGATGTAGTTGTTCATTGTTTTATTCGGCAAACGATGCTTTTGAAATCAGACTCTCGGAAAATGTGAAAGAAAATGTGAAATTTCTTTGAGACTTTGAGTCAAAATCGTTACATCTGCGTTTGTTGTGTTCTCTTGATGTCATTTTCTTGACCTCAGCCTGTCCGAGCAACAGTTGGTCTTTTCATTAAAACTGTAGTTGTCAATTAAAGCATATGAAGTTTCTGTTATTCTAAGAGTCTGAGAGGATGACTGAACGTGATTCTTTGTTGTGGTAAAAGTTGAGGTGAAACACGATCCTCTTCACGCACAAAGCTTTTAGTGGACCAATATCTATACTCTATAGTTTTATTTGCGAATGTTTTTTGTTTGCAAAGTACAAACGCACAGTTGGATATATGCTGGTTTGTTCACTACAGATTCCCGGCTGCTGAGAAAGTTTCAGTTCAAGAGTAAAATAGAGGATGTCCCTCAAGGAACGTTCTCCATTTTTGCTCCAAAAATCAACCAAAATACAATATTCAGTTCATACTTAAAATTTGTACACTTTTAATGTTAATTTGCATGATGGCTATAAAATGTTGGGTATTTCGCAAGACCATGTCGTTTCAAGAGCGCAACTCTTTTGTGATTAATTGTTGACAATTTGCTAAAACGCTTTCAGCTTTCAGCGTCTTCGTTATTAAATTTTGAATCTATGAAAAAGCTAAAATAAAAGGAGAATTATTTAGCTGTTTTAAAATAGATTTTTGACACCCAATGATAATTCTCATGCATTCAAATATCACCTTGATTAAATTATTTTCAAACAGAACTTGGGAAGTTGCGAAGAGTGTTTCGACTTAGATTGTTTTCAGTTGTTGTAGTTTTCAGTTTGGTTGTTATAAGTTACTCCGCAGAAAAGGAAACAATATTTTTACTTTTGCATTAGAAAACTGGGGAATTTTAATGTCGGCTGCATGGTTTTTGGTCGTCAAACGGCAACACCGTTATCACCTACTGATTAGTTATTGCACAATTATTATTGCTCCGATGTTGTTGTTATTAGATAACAAAGACCTCTTTACTTCTCTCGTTCACTAATGAAACTAAAACGTTTAGATAGAAGGTTTTCGATTTGTACATTGTGTATCAAAAAAGTTTGACTTGAAAAGGAGATGTACGCTAAAATGGGCAAGGCTCATGAACAGTATTTCGACTTTAGTTTAAAAACGTTGCGTGCGTGTTGAAACTTTGTTTATATGTCTAAATACGCTTTCTGAAATTTGCTCGTTAAGTTCCTGAGGTCAATTAATAAAATAAGTTTTACACAACACTCTCTCCACCAATACCATCAACCGGGTTTAACCTTTTGTGCCCAAACAGCCAGCGGGTTGCATATTTACATTTCCCTTAGTTATATATTTGTCGGTATTTCTGTTGTGCTAGCTGAAAATGCAACTACAATTACTAAATATATAATTAAGACGTATTGCAGCACGTATTTGTTGATTACTTAGCCCTATCTTACACATAATAATTGGTTTAATTTATTTATACTTATTCTTTTTGTACGTTGTAATATTACAGACAAAAAATTTTCTATGGTCAACTTTATACGTATTTTTTTTTGTGCATATATATTTAAAAATAGCAAATCTTGACCATCATGAAACTGTGAATAAAAGCTGCTTTTGTTTGGAGTTGATCAAAAGTTTTTAAAAAACAATAACCATTGAAATATTCTTAATGTAAAATGTGTTTCACATGTATGTTTTACTTATTAGTTGAGGTAGAGTGTTTTATGAAAGATTTTTATTATTTTAAAACTTGTGTAGAGTTGTATTTTTATTTTTTTAACACACAGCTTGGTCAGCTTGTGATACTGTGGTGCATGTGACATTCATAAGTTCTTATATGTAGCACAAATCAATCAGTAATACTTTAAATAGTTCATATTACATTGGCATGACACAACCAGCTTTGGTCTTCATAGTAAAAATTATTTTCCGTATTTTTCGTCAGTGATATTAAACTATTTCCTGTGATAGTGGGGTCGCCAAAAGTCATCATCATTTTATTGAGAGGTTTAGGGGGAAAATTGTCCTTTGTGATATGAGATTGAAATAAAGACAAAAATGTTTACATCTCAGTGCCATAGGTATCACTACAATAATTATTTATAAGTACTTTTTTTTTTAATAAATTCTTTTTGAGCATATAAATTCTGTTATTATTTATTTTATTTTATTTTTTAGTGAAGTTAACAGAAATATCCTGAACTGCTTTAGAACAAGTGGTGTTAGTGGTAGCTAAAGCTCTTGCCATAAAAACTATTATAATTAAAAGCAGAAGTGACAAAAAAAAAATTATAATTATTGTAAGAGATGTTATCAGGTAAAATGCTCTTAGAATTTCTCCAATCTTTTTTTTTAAAAAATATTTAGTAACAGATTGCTATCATTGGCTGAGGCGTGATATAGCTTCCTGATTTTTTTGTTATTATATTGGACAACTCCCAGTAG
This sequence comes from Zoanthus sociatus, assembly GCA_025331085.2. Lineage (NCBI taxonomy): Eukaryota > Metazoa > Cnidaria > Anthozoa > Zoantharia > Zoanthidae > Zoanthus > Zoanthus sociatus. The sequence continues at coordinate 5,430 of JAOBAY020042493.1, forward strand.
AAATGAATACTTTTTAATCTCCATTTAAGCAAGGTGCCAATTTTCATTACAAGAATTCCACCATGCATCTTTCAAAGTGTTGAGAGAATGGTTATAAATTTGTTAGTAATCAATGCTTATAATCAAGATGTTCTTTATCCTAGATAACCCTAGTAATAATGCCTGCTCATTTCAAGTTAGATTAACAAGATCAAATGAATTTTTGTCTTGCACAGTATTTGCATCAATCTCAAGAAATTAATTAAATTTCAGTAATCTTTTTCTTAAATCTTGACATTGATTTTAAAAACCTGTGAGAATGCAAAGACCTATAATTTATGTTCGTTTGGTTTTTATTAAAAGTTTCTTGACATTTAACTTTAGCTTGGCACAGAAAACTAAGCATCTGTTTTTTTGATGGGGTATCACTATGCCAAGAACATGATTTAAGGAAATGAAAGTCAAGTGGATTTGAAGTGTTGAAATGATTTTTGCATTAACAATTTTATGTATTTCCACAGTAAGTGGTTTACTGTACTCAAATCTAATAATTATGGTTGACGTTGAATTTTAGTACAGACTGTATATTGTTAGTAATCTAACCTTCGTTCTCTAGATCTTGTTCAGAATGTTATGTTAAACAAATTTGTTTGGCAATTCAGCTTTTACAGAAGAACAATTTGAACTTGAATTGATCAAGTTCAGCTGCTCTGCTCCATCATATGTGTATCTGTTGCTTGCTTCTGGTTATGCTGTTTTAGCTTTGTCCATCTTTAGCAAAGGTTTTTGTTTTTTTCTTTATGTGTTACCAGCCATCATAACCTAGTTTGTATATACACTTGCATGATATGGTTTTGATAACAGTGTTATTTTCTTCACAGACACATGTTATGATCCCCAACAAGGAGTCAACAGAACGTCTAGATAACTATATTGATACTTAATGAATAACAACAGCACATCACAGTGAGAGAAGAAAATGTCTGGCCTTCTGTCTCTGTTTCTTTGCCAGTTGTTTTGTTTCTTGCAACATTCTGTTACTGGTCAAAGTAAGAAAATTTTAGAATTAATGTTTATATTAATTTTATTTTATTAATAATTTTCCATTCTAATTACATTGCTTTGTTTCTGTTAGCAAGGAACTAGGGAAGCAATCATATTAAGGTGCTTTCTACTGTATGTACTGTACTGTTACCTGTAAACCTATAAAACAGATATATAATAAATATTATATAAAATTATATATAGAGGATATTAATTTTCTTTTTATTATGTAAATATGAGTGTTTCGAAAATAAAAAAAAAATAGATGAAAATGATAGAAAAACTGAAAGGGATGACGTCAGCGATACTGTATCTTCACTAGTGAGGATATGGAAAATATGTCACTCATATCCCAGATGTAGTTTCATATGAAATCTAAGAGTGGCATATTTTACAGTAAAGCACTCATATCTTGCTTTATTTTGATATTATTTTAATTTGTATACTTTTAAGCAATTGACTAGGTCTTTATTTAGGAATATTTTTAAATACAGTATTAGGCCAAGTAAAAAAAAAGTTGGTTAATGTCCTATTTTTCCTATTTTTACGGTCTGGAGGGAGGTTTTTATTTTTATTTTTTTGATGTAATGAATCAAAATTTCAATGGTGATCTCCAGAGAACACCTCTGATAACACACGTTGTGTTTACTAGGAGCTTATTTGAAGACTTGGTCTTGAAATTATTGTAGATTTCTAAAGGTTTTAACGGTTTTGACAGGTTATGGACGACAAACTCGGATGTCACCAAGTCTGCAGTTGCGCGATTATATTAAAATGTAATATTAAGACAAAAATAAAATTAGAATAAAATCGGGTCGGGATTGAGCTTCTTCAATGGTCGGGCAGGAGATTAAACAACTTTATTTTTTTACTTGGCCTTATATTTTTCAGTATATTTCAACTTACAGGTTTATATTAATTTTTAATAATCATGTAATCAAAAGTATAATAAGTGTGCAAAATGTCTTGAGTCCCAAAATCAAATTCAGAACTATCGTAGCTATTACTTTTAATGTGCCCAAACCTTAATGTGTTCAAACCTATAACTATGATTGTCTTGTATCAGTTGGTTTTATCTGAGCAGAATCTTCCCCCTGATTACACTGTAACTGCCACCCTCCTGGGCTAATTCTATCATCATCATCATCAATCCAGTTTTGATCCGGGTTTCTCCCCGTAAACGAGGGTGGCCGGATTTACCTCATTCTGCCAGCAATCTCTCCTACTCCCACTCTCCATCTCGCTCAATTTGACATTGCATTCTCCTTCTTCAAACCAACACTTTTGCTCTCCTTCTCCACTTGCAATTTCCATGTCTTCCTCGATCGTCTTTGCTTCCTCATTCCCTTCACTCCAAACTCTAATACTTTTCTCAAAACATGCCCATCATCCCTCTTTAACACATGCCCGTACCATCTCACTCCATTCGCCTTTGCCAACTGAACTACTGTTTCCTACTAAATATTATTATATATTAAAAAATTATATATTATTCAACTCACACAGAACCAAGTATCATTGTTGAACCCAAAGATGTGGTTGTTCTAAAGAATGCTAATGCCAACTTGAAGTGTAGGGCTACTGGAAAGCCAAGTCCTAGAATTCATTGGCTACACAATGGCGTAATAGTACCCACTGATAAGAATGACCCAGACAATCGTCGCTATCAGATGCCAGAGGGAGATTTGACCTTCCTCAGGGTTGTTCACAAGCGACGAAAGTCTGATACTGGTATTTATCAGTGTGTGGCTACCAACAAGCATGGCACAGTGTTCAGTAGAAATGCAACATTACAAGTGGGAAGTAAGTGATTTCTAAAACTTATTTTGGAACATAGGTGGGCAAGATCGACCTTAAATCAGTCATCGTTATCATCACTTTTGTTTAATGCACTAGTTTCCCAATTCTGGAGTTGGACGTGATATGAGTTGTCTCCACTGTTTTCTATCCTCTGCCATATCGTCTATGATGTTAAACTTTTTTATGTCTTCTTCCACTAACTTACTGCAGGTCTTCTTTGGCCTATCTACTGGTGCTCTACCTAGAACCTCCATCTACATCGCTGTCCTAAGTATGCTATTCTCATCATCCCTATGTTTTACATGACCAAACCATCTCGGCCTCGTTTTCCTTTAGGGGACTCTCTACCCTAAATTTTGGTGGATAGTGGAGGAGTTGAAAGAAGTATTTGAGTTAGAAGAATTTTGGGGATGACCGCCAAACTGTCCCTCCAGACCATGTGAAAATGCAACTTTTGTTAGGGGATGGTTTGGCGGTTTTCTATCAAATATTAACTCCAAAATTAGTTTTCAAACTTCACTAAAATTTCCCCAAACTCAAATTTCTCCTAAAAAACTAGACATTTACAAAACCTATCTCCTCCCTCAAATCTCATCCAAAAATCTCAAAATATTCAAGAAGTTTCCTTTTTTGTTCAATCGTTGATGTGATAATTTGATTTTTCACGTTTTGAAATAATAACAGAGATATCTTCAAAAATATCACTAAAAGTAGCGAAAAAATGGTCTTAGGGTAGAAAGTGGCCTTAACCTATGTTCAAGGTTCTTCACCCCACATTTTCTTTTTTAGTTAGTAATCCTGTCCTGCCGTCTTACTCTCGACTTGTATCTCCTCATTGTATGATCATCTAGTGTCAATTTAGGCTTGCATAATTTTGGTGAAGGCAAAAGATATACTCGGCAATGCACTTTTGTCAATAGTTTGTTTTGTACAATATCATTAAGTCTTCTATATTTTACTTCGTTTTTAACTTGTGGATATGCTGAAAGAGTGGAAGCGATTTATAGTGGGCACTCATGTCATTCAATCACTAGTCATCACTTCTTTGTTAACACTCATGTTGAGCATTAAGCCAGATCAAGATCAACGCTTCAAGATCAAAGAAATTATTATTTAATATTATATTGTTATTTTAATAACAGTTATAATAATTAGTATTCTTATTATCATCATCATCATTTTATCAGTAAAATAGTATAGCAGAAAAACTCAAATGCATATGCGCAGTAGACACTTACAGTAAGTCTAAAAATCAAAATTACCGATAGAACTGAATATTTTACATTACAGATGGCTCTGAAACTATAGTTGAAAAGCAAAGATCTATAAATTAATTAAACTAAAAATCGCCCAAATAGCAAAGGTAATCATAGAGATCGAGAGAAACTAAAGAATCCTTTCACAACTGCTGCTCTTTTTAAAGTTTCATTTAATTACATTATGAGTTCAAGTGTCACTGTGTGCTATATCGTTTTGGGTTTTTTTTCACTGCTAGGAGAATTTGATGTTCTGAGACATTTGGGTTGATCATAATAAAACATCTTGTTTTGACTTTGGCTTCTGCTTTGGTTCCCGATTCTTTTTCTTTTCTTTCCTCAGGTTTATTTGACTCCTATTTAGTTTATGCCAACCTATTTTTTCTTCTTTAAGTTGAAAATACTTGAATTATAGTTAATCATTGATAGAATAGATTTAACCATAAATGTGCACTTAAAATAAGAATCTGAAGTATATTTATTTCTATGAGTTTGCCTTGACACCATGTTGATTTTGAATGGATGCTTATTTGAATAAATCTAGGTACAAATGATATTGTTACTCTGCACGAGGGCAGAGTCAAAAAATGCACCGAGTTTCTTATTTTATTTTTATTTTTTTTTTATTAGTTTTCGTTGGGTCACGTTTGTGCAACCTCGTACCCAGTCCTATTTGACTGCTGATGATGTCATAGCCTAGTGGTTAGCGCATCAGCTTTAGATGCAAGAGACTCGGGGTTCGAGCCCGGGTTGACACATTTTGAAACGTTTTTTCTTTTTTTTTTCTCTCTTTTTTTTTCTTTTTTTCTTTTTTTTTTTTTAGTTTTTACATTTTTATATTTAATTTATTTATATTAAATTTTTTTACATATAATAAATTCAGACTCGTGCAGAGTACAGACTACTGCGGAGTCTCTTGTTGGACAAAGTGTTGGGAATAACAATCACTGACAGTATAACTTTGTTTTCTGCAGTGCTAAAGTCTGCATTCAAGATAGAGCCCAAGGACCAGAACGCTTTGGCAGGTGACAGAGTTGTATTAGAGTGTTCACCACCAAAAGGCCGACCGGAACCTACTGTATCTTGGAGGAAAGACAGACAAAAGGTTGAGCTTAACAGCCAAGTCACCATTAATGCAAGGGGAAACTTAATCTTCAAAAGTGTTGATGTGTCTGATACTGGATCATATGTGTGTGTAGCTACCAATCCTGTTGGTCAGAAGAAAACTAAGCCTGCAAGGCTAAAGGTGACAGGTATGCTAACAGCTTTGTTTTCAATATTTATTTCATTCATTAACTAATACTGCTCCGATAATAGACTGAAGTTAGATATCATGATAGCCAATTTACAGTATGAATGAGCTAAACATGATTTAAAATGATCATGACCAATGTTCGGCATTGCTGCCTTAGGCCTGTCTTTATACATAGGGAAACAGCATTCTGGTTAGCGTAGTTGGTAAGTTGCCAGTCTATGGACTAACGTCCGAAACGTCAGTAAGTACATTCTCTCTTTTACAGGGCATCTGGTAAAGTGCGATAGTGCGATTCTGCACTATTGACCAATTTCCGCACTATTTCGCACTATTTGCCTTTTTCCGCACTTTTCCGCACTTTGAACGAAAAATTACCAGTTTCAGTTTAAAATTTATCAAATTATAAAAGAATATGTTTACAACTCGATGCAGTTAAGCTTACAAGATCAAATAATGGATTGAACAACCAATATTTATCTCTGCTTCGATGATAAAACAACGGGAAATTACGAGCGAAAAGGCTTTAAAAAATTAGCAGGCACTCACATTGTTGGGAAAAAAAGCGTAGGCCTAGGCACTAGTATGTTTTTACGTGGTATTTTTCGCAGCGACGGCCAAATGCTTTTGTGTGGCTTAAGAAAATGACCTTATACAGACAAAAACAAAAACTTAAACTGGTTTTTTACAGACTCGATTTTTGGCAGATTATTTACAGTAGTTCTAAGGATTAAACAACGAATTCTCAAAAAAAATTTCAATGATAGTCGGCCTGGTTGAGTCGGGCTGCTGTTCATTTAACATCTTGTTTACAACGAAATAAAATTAGATCGGGGAAGAAATTGATCACGTGCTAGGCAACCGAGGAGAAAATCACATGAGACAGAGCTGCCACGAATGAATCAGATGAATAATTTCTCAGTTTCTTGAGCCTTAGTAAGATCTTCAAACTGTATTTATTTTATCCTGAACTAACAAGTATGGAAATTAACAATGCCACAGCAAGGCAAGTTTTATTTCTGGGGCACGTTCTCTTTTACTTGCAAAATTAAACAGAGCACAAATGATTCGCAAGTCAAGTCACCTTTCGAATTTTGTCGAGTCGTTTTTTCAAACTTCTTTTCCTTGATACCTAGTTGTATTACAGCAATTTTTTTCAATCGTTTTTCATTAGAAACTTCACTCTTTTATTTACTTTTGTTTTCTTTCATACTTATAGTACTTTAATTTATATGTCATGAATTATTTAGCGGATTTTCCTTTTCATCAGTGTCGGGTCAGGTCGCAGTTGCCGTCGGGTTTTTGACCCGAGACCCGTCTCATATCTGGAACACTGATTGGTTGAAACGGTGGTGTTGCTGATTTCCAGATAGCTTATGGCCTGTTTGATTAAATTAAACAAAGTGAAATTTTAAAAAGTACACAACTTTGATTAAACAAAAATAATATGCCAGAAAAAGAAGAAAAAAATGTGTACAATTTCCGCACTTTTTGTCAAAAATTTCCGCACTATTGACCTTTATTTCGCACTTATTTCCGCACTTTTTGTGACAAATTTCCGCACTATTTCCCTTTTTTTCCCGTACTCTACCAGATTCCCTGAATAAAGGAACACTCTTTTAAAAATGTTCTTAATCTAAAACATTTGCAATATTGGCATGGAGGAATAGAGCGTCCAATACTTTAACCAGTAGGATGTGTAACAAAAGAAATGTCGACAAATTCATGACCGTTACTACTTTGAGTTTCACACATGTAGGTGATCATCAGGCAACTGACAGATAATGCTTTACATTCATACAGCAAAGAGTTTATGATACCACAACCACCAGAATAAAACCAAGCTTTTAAGATATATTTGGAAGCTCAAGAACAACAAATAGAACTCATAAATTATCAAATGCAGAAATTATAAAGCAAATACCCACAGGCTCAAGAAAATGTAGACTACATTTGGATAAAAACTTTTAACTTTAAAAGGCCGAAATGTAAGAACATCATAAACAAATGTTCTTTACATCTTTTTAATAAATGCTACCATGAAACCTAAAACCATTTTATTGTAACAACTTTAATGCATTGTATATTGTTTGTTATATGCAGATATTTAAGTATTCTGTCGGTTACCTGATGATTAACTAAATAAGTAACCTCAGAGTCGCAATAGTCATAAATTTGTTGTCTACATATATTTATATAATTATGCCATAAAAAATAATAGCCATTTTATTGTGTCTATTATAGATTCAGGTCATTTCACCTACTTTCCCTTATAAAATACACGACCACCTCCACTAATTATTGCCATATCTGAAGTATGAAGCAGATTTTATCTTTTTTTCAGCCTCCTAGACTAAGGAAACAAAACTACATTTTATGTACAAAACCAATCACTATCCAAGAAGAAATTTTTAAAACCCAAGTGATTATCAAATAATAATAATAATAATAATAATAATTACACTATTTATATAGCACTTATTCTATAGAGCTCTAAGTGCTTTACAAGCAAATATAGGTTTGGTTGATCAAAAGGGTCTTAGAAAGTCTGCTTGCGTGGCTCACATGATATGGTGCAATTTGGCAGCCGATAAGAAGTGCCCCCAGTTGAAGAAACAGACCACAACACTGGGATCACAACCCTACTCTTTGCGAGAGTGTGTGGGTTTTTTTAAGTCCCTCGACAGAGAGATCGAGAGACTGGACCTACATTTTTTAACGTCCTTATCCAGTGTGTTTCTTAAGGCTTGGGAAGTGGGGTACACTAAATGGGAAAGCAGGTACACCTGGAGTGGGTACGAGGTCATCCAGTGCCAAATGCTCAAGTATCTAGAGAGGTCTGGGAACATCCCCTGAATTATTTTGAACTTTCGAGTTTGGGAAAGCCGGTACATCCGTCAGGGAACTTCGGTACAATTTACTGCTGTAACGGCCTTAAGAAACACACTGTTATCTGAGAAGACACGAAGGTCTAACCATTTGCGGATGTTAGAGCAAAGGCAGCACCTTCTCCTCAATTATTTTAAGACCCTGAGTGTTGGTCCGGCTGGGAATCGAACCCGAGCCT
>JAOBAY020042525.1:0-13827 GCA_025331085.2 Zoanthus sociatus
AAAGTGGTCTTTTTATTTCATTTTTTTTCTTTAGTTAGATAAGAAAATACTTTCAATTCGCTTTAAAAAAAATTGTATGAATTGGAGTTTAATTTGTTTTGTAAGTGGATTCTCTCATTAAACTCCAAGTTTTAAAAACATAAATTTACTGCAATATAATCATTCCAGCAACTAATTTCTACGGCTTTTCATAACATATTCTACGGGTCTTTTAATTAAAATTCACAGCCTGGTGAAAACCGCTCGAGCCAAACCTTTGGGAGAATTCCAGAGCAGATCAGTAAAAACACAAGACTTTCACCTGCTAGAGAATTCTCACAAACGTTGCCGAGGTTTGACCAGGATATGAAGGAACGGAGAACAGGATGTATTGCTTTTATAAAATTATTATTTTCCGACATTTTCGTGCTTTATAGCGCTATGAGAACACACCACTTGTTGACCAATCAAAATGGACGTACTATCCCCATAATTTTTTTAAAAGAATATCAGTCTTTAATTAAGAGCAAACTTTGCTTCAATGAATTTTAAGGGCACGCTAAAACTATTCTTCCTGATTTAGCTGTAAATTAAGAATGTCTTTTCAAACGCTTTTCGTAACAAAAATTTTGAAATTAAATTAAGGAGATCCGGTAATAACAGATATAAATCGGAATAGGTTTATTATTGTAAATGGATTGACATAGTCGGAAAGATTTCTGGAAAATGGAAAAAGGCGATATCATTTGGCATATGCTTTGAATCGAACAATGCCAATGAAAATTTCAAACTGACAGGACCGGTACACTATTTGATTTCTTAATCCGTAACCAAAACATTTCGCTAGTTGTTTTGTCAAAAGCAAACTGCCATACAACATAATTTTACAAAGAAAGCATTGTTTGAAATGATAATAAATTGTGCAGCAATTTCTTCCTGTGTCTTTTTGTGGGAAGATAAACAATTCATAAACATAATGAACTATTAAAGACGAAGATACGCAAATTCGCTCATCACTTCAAACGAAACAGGAGATGTTCTGATTAATGAGTAGCTGACATTTAGAATAAAACCAGGTAAATCGGGCGAACATTTTACCCAATCTAGAATGAATTCATCTTATTAAATAATCTTCTGACAATAAAAAAATCTATGTTAAAAAAGCGAAAAATTTTTAAGTGGTTTGACCACAAGATTGCAATTTATGAAATTTAATCCGCGAAACAGAATAAAGATTGGATGCATGTTTATGACTCTATGGCTATGCACTTTTTAGCATTTTTGGAAGCGAGTGAAATAGATAATTGCGTTAAGAAAAAAAATAAAAAGGCTTTTCATTTATATGAATAATCAATATTTATAAAATATTATAGTTTTGGTATTTGAAACTGAGTTTTCCAACTAAAAACAACCAGATATGTTTTGTCTTTTGAGGTTCAAATTGCCCAAAGGCCTTTGTACCCAACAAGAAACTGTTTAGCCTTTAACCGTTAGGCAATAGTCAATTTGACTGAACGTTTCATTAATACTCAGGCTCTTAAAAACAAATTTGGCGAAATTCGTTTTCAAATGTTTATGATTTTATAATACAGACTTTAAAGTTGTACATTTGCACCATTGAAGTGAACGTGCTGTCTGATGATTTCGTCACGACTAAATTACTTGACAAACCGCTGAGAATTGTTTGTCACAAAGCTTGAAAAAACAGCAAACCGCAGATCATCGGTAACTGTTTCACGGAAAAAAGTCTAATTCAACATTTGGCTGTGTTTTTTTTATAAAGAAGGCAACGCAAATACCGCGTTTTTCATCTCACGGTAAATTTATGCTCATTGTTTTTGTCACAAGGCACAAGTTCAAATGAAGATGATACCGACAAAATTGGTACATATCGTTTTCGTCTCTCTTCACTACTGACTTTTCAACAACCTTTGACTCAAATCGAAGGAAGAAAAATCTATACCGAAGAACTTCCATTCAATTTTTGTGGTGTTGTACTGAAGGAACGGACACTTAAACTGTTCAAAGTGATTGCCACTTAATTTTCTGACACAACTGACGCGAACAACTTTCTTAACCCACAACAGACAAATGTACAATCATTTAGTAAAGTTGTCTTGAATTACACCCGCTACCCTTCATGCTGCACAACTCGACAGCTAACCGATAATTTTTTTTTTAAAGTGAAATAAAAATGATAATTTAAACTTGCGTAGTCACAAATGTGGCATAATTGAAATCGACCTTCTGAAGTACAACATAATCCTTGGTTTGAAATCTAAACCCCTCAACAAAACGGTTATTGTGACATAGAGTTTAATGAATAGTAATCTAGGACGATAATCAAAAACAAATTCATAGTTCTGTAGTCCACTCTTTAATAACTAAGTACCATGAGAGAATATAGGCCTTATATTTGCGCTAAGAACAGACAAGACAATATTTACAACCCTGACCCGTGTTTTCCGACCGTTTTAAACCCCACATGTAGCCAAGACTCAAATAACTCCAAATGAACAACCACGGTCAGCTCAATAAATCTTATTTCTAGAGTCGTAGAAATTCAATAGCATAAAAGTGGTGATTTTGATAGAAGGAAGAACATTTTTCGAGTTGTTAACCAAACCATTACGCACTGTAGGAAGTTTTGAGTGGTGAAGAACGGAAGTGATCGTAAAAGATTTTACCCATTCTAAGTAAACACATTTTAACTGGACCTACCTGCCTCGTAGCTTTTTGTCACACAATTTAGGACACACAGAAGTACAAGGGAAAACCCCACAAGAAATCGACGATCCATCCGTTAAGACTGTTGTCAGTTTGTTGGCAATTAACCCAAATGCTGATTTCAAGCGTCCTCCGGCCAGGAGCAAAAAGTTAGGCGGAGTTGTATGTTTCCTTCAAATCCTGATGAATAAGTTTTGACAAGATTTCGATTAACTTTAACACATGCCAGTTCCACAAGCTAAAAACAACACAACTTTTGCCCAAATGTCTTGCCCATATTTTACTTGCTTGTTTATTGATCGGCCATATTCTGATTGTTAAGCTATTTTGCCGTGTGTAAACGACTCTCTAGTGAACTCGGCTGTAAATTTTTACAGTTGTAAAGCACGTGACTGAGAACCCAATCACAGGGTTACGTAGCAACCTTTTCATGTGATTGACATACATTGACAACAATCTTTTTTCAACAATATGACACTTGATGAAAAACAATAAGATTCCTGGCGCGCATAAAAATTATGCAATGCTTTGTTATAGTCTACGCAATTCAAACAATTAGTCGTAGTGAATGACTTTTCTCGCACAAATTAACAGCAGAGTTGTTTGCGAGGGCAGAGATCCATTATCCGTTGGGATTTATACTACGACTGCTCAGTTCTTAATCGAAGTGGCTGCACGAAATTTGTCGAGATTTATCGATCTAGCCAAGCAATTTAAAATAAACTTAAACTAGAATTACTAAAACTGTGTTATCTTTTTTAAAACGATCCTATTAAATAATACTACAAATAGATTTCTTTTACTCTCAGCTGCTAAAGATACGATGAAAATAGGGAAATTAGCACAGATAATGATTGCTTCTGTAAGGGCAAACTCAAGTTTTATTTTGTTTAAGATTAACGAAAAACTACCTGCCCCATAGCTGCAGTTCATCAGAAGGAAACTAGAATCACAAGCTTATATTACAATACTTGGCTAGTATTGTCTAGGCAAGGGGTAATATATGTACCGCGTTTCATTCATCGTATCTTAAAAACAAAAGATGAAAACAACAAGATCCCATTTTGTTAACAATCACCGATCAAAAACGTGTGAGCTCCACTTGTAGATTTTGGATGGGTTTAAATCGTTAGCTGATCGAATCCAAAGCTTGACCATATTTAAAATATACTACCCCTTGTCTGGATAAATATCATATATAGTCTTTATAAGAGTTATATTAGTTCTGACCTGGTTTTTGTCGCGTTATTACTGAAACTATATGCACTCTGATCCACAAGTGTTTCAATATTTCATCTCCGGAGGTAAACGTTATTTTAAGCAGTGAGACGAAAGTTCCAAATTCAAAACAACTTCTCACTTGAGACTGACTTCTTCGACTTCGTCATTGCCGATGTCGCATCGGATCCTTTTAACTTTTTTTTTGGTTGTCAAAATTATTTGCTTCATGGATATCAAGACACAGCTGCAGACGTCATGAAAAGTTTTTGCATATATCAAGCTGTCAGGACGTACCTGTATTTCTGGATAAACTTAATTCCAATCAATTTACCTCGGTCCCTTAAGGCTTTATTAGTATAGCAATGTTTACCCTGTCCGAAACACTTAGCCTTACAACTTGACATCAAAAATCATGGCGTTTTTTCGAAAGCAAACGGGCGTTCAAGAAACGAAGCCAACACTCTAAGAAAATATTCTTTGGTATATTACAAGATATTATCGTTTAAATTTCAAGTAACTTTTAAGACTGTTCTCTTCACCACATTGCTTTTTATAAGAGATGATATAGGCTTGATTAAATTAGTTAGAACTTTTTTTTTTGCTCTTGGAGCTAAAACACAACGGGTTTCTCTTCACTGGTTGATACAGTTACAGAAGTGGAAGTGTCATGAAGGAATAAAAAGCAAATATTTATAAATGAAGTTGAAACTTTTGTTCCTTCAAAACAACGTTGTGCATCTCTATTGATTGTAGAGTAAGTAGTTGCCGTGTGAAGATTTATCACACGCCACAGATATTTTCAATTTCATTTGTCAGTTTGTTGTTAACCTAAGTTTCCAAGGTAATTTTGTCCAACACTTACAAAGAGGTTAAAATGGTCTAGAGGTTATAATAGGATATAAACAAGCATTTGTTCCATTAAGAAATTAATCAAAACATTTTTAAAACATAGCACTAATCATTGCTTGTCCGGGACCTTACATTAAGTCAAAAACTGCCAATTTACGGTATTACAATCCGGGACATACATGTATATTAAGGTTGACTCCAGACGGGTGGTGGGAGAGTTCTTTGCAGTTCACAAAATCAAACATCATAAAAGCTACCAAACGTTCCGAGCGTTTTAAAACAGGCCGGTAGCAGCTGAACATTTAATCAAAGTAAAAGTTGCAACAAACATTTGATCTCGTTATGCGTTACTTAAGAATTGGATTATATGACAATCTATCGGTCAATACATAGCATTTTAATTTTCGCATTGTAAGGTATAAAAATAAATAGATTAATATCGTTAGTGAAATGTCACTATACAAAGCGACAAAAAAACTTTTAATTTATTCAACATTTTTGTTTAATTCAACTTTTGTTTTTCAAAGAACCCTGCATATAGTTATCTTTTTGCAAACATTTATTTTTGAACAGGAAATTGCTTTTCCCACATTTGCTTATGACCTCAAAATATTTCTACCGAGATACGTTTGTTCAAACACAATTCAAATCCTAGCTAAACAAGAAAGAACAAGAACTCTTTTCGTTAAATCACATCTCTTTTTAACTTGGAGGAAACAACAAAAACAATTGAAAACTTGTAAAGCGTTAATGGGTTAAAAGCTGTTCGATTCAGGAAATAAACAACGCAAATGTCGGAACTCCGCCCAATAATAAAGTGAGAGATTTAGAAAAAAAGCATGGCCAATACCAAGTGAATATTCCTCTCATTAAAGCAATTGTTTTCAACTCTTTTCTGTTAGTGTGAATGTACTGTAAAAGATGAAAATTAAAGTTTATACAGGTACAAGAGAGGGCGGTTCGTATACAACAAACCGTTAACATTACAGCATTATATGTAATACGACCGTTGCTCAAGTTTTGACTGTAAACTTTTTATATCTTTAACAGACATGCATTTTGATAAACTCTTTACATTTTGAGCCCTTTAGATCAATTAAAGTGTCATGATTTAAAACATTTATGATAGCTTTGGTAAATCTTGTTAATCGTTTGTAAAGACGAAACAAGATCAACTGGTAACTTTTTTTGCTTTTAAAATTAATTTAAATATATCTAGTCTTATCTATCTATATCTTAAAAACAATATTTCTATGAGAATGTTTTATCAATATCAGACGAGTTCATTTGTAAATGAAATTCGGGTAAAATTTCCGTATTAGGGCCTACTATTATTTAAGTTATGCGAACTAACCCTTACGGCTTACCGGTTATACCCACACCAAAACTTCAACAGTAATATACGTATTAGACTGCATGCACTGACTGATGCATAACTAAGTACGCCCCAGTTCGGAAGTTATCCCGAAATTCGTTCCAAAATAAAACTCGGAACTTTATGCACACGAAATGGTTGCGAAAAACGTGATTTTTGCATTCCTGAAGTTAATAGACTTGCGCATGCGCCTATATAGCCAAAAAAATACAAGTGCCATACATTTTTTTATATAAGAACCTTACATATAAAATATTTCTCTTTGAATGAATAATAAAGCAATTATTAAATTCGGTTTTCGTAGGATATGAAAAATTCTGCAGATCTCGGAGGATGTTATCCACCCTCCTCGACCTGCAGAATTCTTCATATCCTACTCAGCCTCATTCAATAATTGCTAAATATATATAGGTCTAGCTCTCACTGCGGAGATGCTTCATTTGCTCTGAACTGTGATTAGTATTTTAATGCGTTTAGCATTCGTGATCATAAGTCGTCTTATTGAAACTCCTTTATTTTATTTTGCATTGTTTTAGCGTTAATTATCAATTTTTACATAAAAGTCACAAAGAATTGCAGTAATTTCCTTGTATCTGATTGGCAGTTGTAGCCTCAGTTGATACGAGTCATTTGGTTTTAAACCAAAAGAATGTGATAACTGACACAAAAGAGTACATGATTTGATGCCGAGGTCAGGCCGTTGTGAACAAGAACAATTCAGCAATTAATCATGCACCAATGTTTTCAAAATGGAAAGAGATTAATTTTTTTTTTAAATTTAATGAGTTACATTTTAACTCTGACAAGTTAAACTGTGGTTCGCAATCTCTTTGAATAATTAAGTACAGGTGAAAGTATTTTTATTTTAGTCGATCTCTCTTTCAAAAGTTTAAGCGTAAGTCAGAAGTTCATAATAGGGTAACAAGACAAAATCAAGATTTGAACATCCCTAAATGTAGATTAGCGACAGGACAGCGATCGTTTGCGTATCGAGGAACAAAACTTTGGAATGACCTTCCGAAAGATCTCAAATGCATCAATGACCCCAAAATTTTTAAAAAGAGACTTGTCAATTATATCATATCTAGATAGATTTTTTCCCATACATTATCATTATTTTATTTAACTTTATTCATTATTTTCTTTTATATTATAATAGTTTTAATTATATATTTATATCGTATTTTAATTTCAATTGTTACTGAAAAGCTTTTTTAAAGGAGTAGCAATAAAATGTATGTATGTATGTAAAAGGGAAAGCTCAACATTACTGCACAAAATAAAAAATACACAAAATGCGATTACAAACATTACAGCACAACTCATGCATGTTGCAAATTTTCAAATAAGTATATTTAAAACTTGCCTTCTAGCTTATAACAACATACATCTTCAGAAGTGACTGTCAACTAGTGAGTTATAAAAACGGTTCTGACCTCTGAACTGATGTTTATTGAATTGTAACAAACAAAACGTCAAGTTAAATATATCTACAATATGGTAGGTTGTTGCAATATTACATAGAAGTATATATAGTAGTTATGCAATGGTTTCGAGTGGGATACCGTGGAATATGCCACGCGTCACTTGTATTTTCCGTATTCACACGAGCGTCTTAGAGAGTGCGTATAAGAAGAAAATACAAGTAACAAGTGGTATTTCCACGGTATCCCAATTGCATAACTAATTTAAGCCATTCCTCAAAAAATATAACTAACTAATTTATCCCCACATGGAGAACGAAGAACTAAAACCGCAGCTTGTGCTGACGTTTTAAGCTCTCTCAAAGTTGACCGACAACTTTGGCGCCATTTCGGAAATATATGCACAGTGTTGGCACCATTTCGATAGTCTCTCGCAAGTAATAGCGGGAAAGCCGGTTGGAATACCACCCATTGGATATTACTCGTTGGATACTGCAGAATATGCAATGGCTCTCTAGGCGTCTGATTGGTTATATTATTTAAGGCATGGGATAAGTAGATGTATGTAACCACAGTTAGGTTTTTAATCAAGTTGAAAATAGCCGACAAAGAAAAAAGTATACCTGCTAGGCTCCTTAATCATCCTTATTATCTCGTAAAGAATTTTGTTCCGCTGAGATCTGACATTTAGAGTTTTCTTATTTCATCGTCTAAATTAGCTTACACGCTAATTTTTTATAAGAACAAACTTTATAGAACACCCAGCCCGAGGCTCATCGAAATTTGCCCAAAAAACTGAGACTGAACAAGTTAAGAACAATTGCAAACCAAGCTGAAATTTTTCTCAGACACTTTTAACTGAGAATTTTCATTTAAGGCTTGCACGCTGATTAAGATGAACATGCATGTTAGTGATAGCAACATTTCTAACCGTTTTTTTCATTTTTAGTAGTAGCGAAAATGGTAACAAAAACGTGAGTGATGCTCCTACACGTTGCTTTCATGTACGATATTGCTTGACATATCTTTTAAAACTACACTCTTTTAAAGAATATACTTTATAAGAATATTGAGGCTGAATTGGCCAAATCTTAAGAATATTTTAATTATAATGCTGAGACTCAGATTTTGTTAAGAATATAATTTTGCATGTTTGAAAAAAAAGCATTACTGATTACGTGTGTTGCAATTGCCATCTAATCCCAAATGGCAAAGCCATATACAGATCAACTGCCGGCAAATATAGAGTTGTTTGAAAACATTAGGAAATGTAAGAACAACTTAAGAACAATTTAAGACTGAAATCGCCAAAAGGTTAAGAACAGCCCTACTATAGCCGAAAGTTATTTGGTGTCGTCAGTTATGAAAAAGCGTATAGCCTGTTTCCACATTACTTTATACTTTATTCGTTAATCGAGATCTGTTTTAATGGTATGGTGCATAAATCATACTTAGGGTGTGGAGATTCACAAAATTCTCGATCCGGATCGGAAGATAAACTATTTCTTGAAAAAAGTTTGATGATCATCGGCGTAAATTGACTGTTCGCTCTAAGTTATTGCTATCTGTGACATTCTTTTATCACAAGTTCGTAATTAAACGGAACTTTTATTTGAGAACAGCTTTTAATAGTTACGTATTGGGAAAGTACCGACCAACCATCAAATTAGTCGAACTTTATCAACGGAAAACATAAGTATCAGCTAGTCTCTTTACTATCTCGGTGCAGTGTGACAAAGAGGGCGTCCCCAACTACAAATTTGTCAGTTTTTCTCTTTAACGCATAATAAATTATAAATTGTATATAGCGTATTACTGCAAGTTTAAAATAATATTAGTCACCAAATGACGTTGCTTGATTGATCCTCTTCGTACTATAAAACAATAAAGAATTTTACACGGTACGGTAAAGAGTAAATGTATCGCTTGAACGATCGACTATACGAGGGACGATTTTGTTATTTTTTTGTTTTAATATTTTAGTTTATTTTCTTTTAAACAGTAAGAGTGAAAATCAAATTAGCATACTTTAAAGCCATTTTAATTTTCGAGCACTCCTGCAGTTTAACTTCTATATTTTGAAGCTTATAGAGTTAATATACATCCATCCGTCCGTCCATTCATCTATCTACCATTCTATATATCTCTCCGGCTATTCATTATTATGAAACTAATCAGGAAATACCATTGGGTGAAACTGTCAGGGAGAAAACCTTATTTCTGAGTTAAGTCAATTTTAGTTTTTAAAATATGAAATCGCCATATGCTACATAGTTTTTATTTTTCAGTGCCCAATTTGATTGTAAAGATTACTGATTTGAGATATATTTTTTATACTGATATATAAATCCACAGATAATGATGAGCTAACGATCTTTTGCCTGAAGTTACTTTCTTTCGCCTAGATTCGTATCTTGAATAGTAAGATATGTTATCTGCTGTTTCACAAAGTAGATTAGTTGCACTACGGATGAGTTCCAAAGCATCTTAAAAACAGTTTCACAATCTTTTTCTCTGCTTAGGGTACATGAATATGATACTGTGACACCAGACGTTTTATATCTAAGGCTACATAAGTGTGATTTTCGAAAGCGTACTTTCGAGAAAGCCTTTCCCTTTGTTCGGTGTTGATAGAGATATAATAGATAGTATACTTTAATTCAAAAGACAAACACAGTTATAATGGGTCTATTTATAATCCCTTTGGTAGTTACTTTGTTGTTAGCCAGATTTGAAAACAAAATAAAGCCATTCGCGCATCGATCTCCTATTAAAACTATCAAGCTTTAATATTATTGTTTCTATTTTGATTTAGTTTTTGTTGAAAATAATCAACAAACGTTTGTTTGTTGTCAGTTGACTGTGTTTTATACTTTTAAGTATTCCCGTGAGTTTTATTTGCCACCACCTATTAAACACAAAGGGGATATTGTATGTGTCCGCAAAGACATCTTTGATTAAGAAATGAAGCTCTTATTGTAATTTTACCGACAACATAACATTATTGCCAGCAAAATGAGCTTAAAAAAGCATCTTAAGTTCATAAAATGATCTTAGGAATTATAACTTCCGGTTTAGCGACATCCGCCTTATTTAAAAATTGGACTGTTCCAAAATGTGACATACACCTTTCGTTTTGCAAAACGCGTCCGTTAATGAAAAATATAAAACAAAAAGGAAAATGACTATGCACAAAAGAATCAATTATTCAGTTTTAAGCTAAACTGCAATCAGACAACAATTTGTAAATTTATAGCAACGCATCATAGAAAACTGAAAAAACAGGGGACATAGTGATACTGTCTTTTTTTTTTATTACTGAGGCAATAGATATCAAGTTCTTGGACGTCTACCGGTAGCGGATTAACTGGCACAAATTCCTTCCCATTAATTATTTGATATTTCTTTTTTTGCATTTTCAGATTGTTTTTTGTTATTTTTTGGTATTCTATTTTATCAAATCGCTGGTGCTCGGAGTATCTTTAAAGGCTATAACTGCAGTATTTGACGTGCTTGTTTGTCTATGGTTTATGTTATATCACTATCAGTGGTTACTGAACATTTAACAGAGACCGATAACGTAAATTCTACCCTGGGCTGTAGTTACAAGGAGTTTCTCGTCTCTGCCTGTTGAGTGTTATGAACTCCTTAAGACAGCCGGTTTCTTTCACAGAACAGCAACTCAAAATAAGATTGCATTAACAATGTTTTTCATTTTTAAATAATTGGCCCTATAAAACATCCCGCCATCTAAATAAGAGTTTTAGAACTTTCATTGTTTTAAAATAACATGAGTGTAAATTAAATTGCTCTGTTGATTTAGGTTATAAGCCGTAAACTAAGGCAATACTGATCAATTAACTAGAAGAACAAAATAAAATATTGCACCAAATAGCAGAATATCGATTTCCCAATGCATAAATTCACATTCATAGTCCACAGAACAAGCACTTTACTTACATAAGATAGCTTCATTCGATCCGTTGCTCTGACGTATCATTAAAGGTGTAATTAAATCGTGTAACAACGGTTAACATCCATATAGTGTCATATTGTTAGTATCCATGCAGTGAGTAGGTGATCATATGTTTTTAGATGCTTCGGGACACAAAATAACCTGCAGATTCGTCACGAACATTAGTTGGCAGTCAGTTGTGAGCTGCTCTAAGAGCACATTAATTAGAGTAGAAAAAATGTTCGGCAAGCCCTGAGGAGTTCAGTTCCTGTCATATCATTTAGAATTTGATCGTATCTCCTTCTAAGCTGATCAAAACTATAGATCTATATCCGAATCACTATTATTTCACCTTATCCTGCTAAACTCTGTTGGCACGTACACCAAAAATGTATCAACGAGCAGCCAATTTTATATGAAAAAGTAATTAACTGGAGTTTTCAGATCATGCTAAATTGTCAACCAGTTGATGAAACCCTATAAAATGACCATTCATTTTGTTTGTCTTGAAGAGTAGAAATGATTGATGTTATTCATTGTAACTTTTGAACCAGTTGATGAAACCCTGTATAAAAGTGACCACTAATTTTGTTTGTCATGAAGAGGTGAAATGATTGGTGTTATTCACTCTCACCTTTGAACCAGTTGATGAAACCCTATAAAGTGACCATTCATTTTTTTGTCTTGAAGAGTAGAAATAATTGGTGTTATTCTTACTTTTGAACCAGTTGATAAAACACTACAAAGTAACCATTCATTTTGTCGTTTTAGTTTAGAGTAGAAAATTGGTGTTATTCATTGTAACCTTTGAACCAGCTGATGAAGCTCTATAAAATGACCATTCATTTTGTTTGCCTTGAGAAGTAGAAATGATTAATTGGTGTTAATGTTATTCAATCTAACTATTGAACCAGAGGATGAAACCTTACAAAGTGACCATTCATTTTATATGTCCGAGAGTATAAACGATTGATGTAATACCAATAAAGTGATCGTTCGTATACTTATCCGAAAATTTAAAAAGATTAGCATAATTCATTATTCAGGGGAGTAGCCAGTTCTGCTTGTAATCCTGGTTTCACACAAGAGAAACAGAAAAATGAAACTGGATGTCTCTTATATGGAGCTCTGGACTCAGTATCGCACCACTCCCCCCAGCCGTCTGTGTTCAGATTTTTAATGCAAAATAGGTGTTCTGCGAACGTGTCGCTACATCAAGTTAACTCTTTAACGTAAGAATTTTTACCAAGAAAATTAGTTATTGCGATGCCACTTTAGCAACTACGATCTGAATGAAATAACAGTTCCATCAACATTTATTGGATGATTTCAACATCAAAAGTTTTGCGTGGAAAATTGTGCAATTTAGATGTATCATTCCTAAAAAAAACCTCAAGTTATGCCTTGGCCACTTAGCCAAGTTTTTGTGTTTGTTAAAGTAATCATATTCAAAAGTAGTTTAAAAAGTTCTTAGTAACTTAACATGTTACTTTAAGGTTCAATCCAGTAACCCTGAACTAATTGTGCTGGTAAATTTAGCAAATATCGCTTGACAAAACCCAAAAAAGTTGGCTTTAAGAAAACCAAGCGTGCGCGCGACTGAGACATTTAGATTCGAGTACGAGTACGAGAACAAGATCTCAAGTGTGCGCGCGACAGAGACCTTTAGATTCGAGTACGAGTCAAGAACAAGATCTCAAGTGTGCGCGCGACAGAGACCTTTGAATTCGAGTACGAGTACGAGAACAAGCTCTCAAGTGTGCGCGCGACAGAGACCTTTAGATTCGAGTACAAGTACGAGAACAAGATCTCAAGTGTGCGCGCGACAGAGACCTTTAGATTCGAGTACAAGTACGAGAACAAGATCTCAAGTGTGCACGCGGCTGAGACCTTTAGATTCGAGTACGAGTACGAAAACAAGATCTCAAGTGTGCGCGCAACAAAGACCTTTAGATTCAAGTACAAGTACGAGAACAAGATCTCAAGTGTGCACGCGACAGAGACATTTAGACTCGAGTACAAGTACGCGAACAAGATCTCAAGCGTGCGCGCGACAGAGACCTTTAGATTCGAGTACAAGTACGAGAACAACATCTCAGGTGTGCACGCGACAGAGACCTTTAGATTCAAGTACAAGTAGGCGAACAAGATCTCAAGCGTGCGCGCGACAGAGACCTTTAGATTCGAGTACAAGTACGAGAACAAGATCTCAAGTGTGCACGCGACAGAGACCTTTAGATTCGAGTACAAGTACGAGAACAAGATCTCAAGTGTGCACGCGGCTGAGACCTTTAGAT
>JAOBAY020042560.1:0-13825 GCA_025331085.2 Zoanthus sociatus
AATTAACTCACTTGTACATACTGTCCGAGTGTTCAGCAGTGACATTGGTATGGATTTTGGAATCGAGACGTGCGCAATGATGGTAATGAAAAGAGGAAAGCTGGATAAGTCAGATGGCATAAGATTGCCTGATGGAAGAATTATCCGAGATATTGGAGATGATGTTGAAGGTTATAAATATCTGGGGATGTTAGAGGCTGATGACATTATGCATGACGAAGTGAAGAGAAGTATGAAGAAGGAGTACATTGGGAGAGTGAAGAAAGTTTTGTCCTCAAAGCTAAAGGACGGTAATGTTATAAAGGCTATTGACAGCTGGGCTGTATCTCTACTGGACTAAGAGTGAACTTGCTGAATTGGATCGTAAGACCAGGAAACTATTAACGATCTATGGAGCTCTTCATCCCAGGTCCAACGTAAGCCACCTGTACTTACCAAGAAAAGAAGGAGGGCGTGGACTAATTAGTGTTGAGGATGCCATAAATACTGAAGAAAGAAATATCAATGTTTATATCAGCCAGCGCCAGGAACGATTGTTGAAAGCTGCATGGAAGAGGAAAAGTGTCGATGAACTTGAAATGCCAAAGGAGTATAAGGAATGGATGAAGAGGAAAATAAATGAAGACTGGTCAGAAAAGCAGCTACATGGGCAGTTCAAGAGAGAGACACAGGACCTATCTAGTGTTTCCTGGAATTGGATAAGAACTGGGGAACTGAAGAAGGAGACAGAGGGGCTTATTTTTGCCGCCCAAGACCAGGCACTAAGAACAAATGCCGTAAAGCAAGAATTGAAAACCAAAATGTATCATCTAAATGTAGAATGTGCGGTAGTCACGATGAAACTGTGCAGCATATTTTGTGTAGTTACCCCAAACTTGCACAGACAGAATATAAAAAGAGACATGATGTTGTTGGGCGGGTTGTACATTGGGAATTGTGCAAGGAATATGGATTTGAGTGCAGTGAGAAATGGTATGAGCATTCCCCCAAAAGCGTAGAAGAGAATGAGAAAGTAAAGCTCTTGTGGGACTTTACTATCCAAACAGATCGTGAAATCCATCACAGGAGGCCAGACACTATGATTCAGAAAAAAAAGGCAAAGGAAGCAATCATTGTGGACATAGCTGTTCCCAGAGATAGTAACGTCCTGCAGAAACGGAAACTGAAAAGTATGAAATGTACCAAGACCTGGCAAGAGAGATTAAAAGGATCTGGAAATCAAAGACAAAAGTGGTGCCACTGGTAGCAGGTGCATTAGATTCAGTGTCAGAGAAGCTGGCTGGCCATTTGGAGCAACTACGAATTAAGGACCGAACAAGAACGATGCAAAAGTCGGCACTCCTAGGATTAGCACATATCCTCAGAAAACTGCTGGATATCTGAGGTCTTGGGGTGAGACCTGACTGGATATTTCTCCCCAGGGATAATCCCTGTGCTTAATGCTACATAATAATAATACAATATTTATGTAAAAATAAACGTTGATTGTCTATAGAATCTAAACCAACGCGCGAATTGAAAAAGACCGAATCGAAATATGTGTGCAAGCTTATAGATTTTTACTCTGGTCTACTTTGTGTCACAGAGTGTAAGTTTTCCAGTAAGTGCTCAACACAACTTAAAAAGGTAATGGTAATTAAAGACCGACTTCTTCGCCTGCTTTTTTCTTTTTCATGTTTTTTCTGCAATTTGGGTCTTTTTGCACGAGAGGAATCTGATTTCTTTTTAACAGTTTCTACTTATATTCATTAAAACAACAATTTCTTCCATCTGAAGTACTAGAACTCTTGGAAAGACAGATCCACATAGATTTTTTCCTCGGGAGCCTCCAAATGCCTTGTGGGGAACTTCCAGTCATAATAGTAATACTAAATCTTCCCATCTTCAGGTTGTCTAGTTCCTATTTTTTTCTATTTTTTGAGCCTATTCGTAATTTCTCCTATTTTTAAACTAAAACCTCCTATATTTCCTATTTTTTAGCAGGTGAAGTCGAAATTTGTAATAAAATTGAAAATGGAATTATAGTTTTATATGTTTTAGAGTGAGATCATAAAGCAAGTAGTATATCGACTTTGATGTTCTAATATTAGAAAAAGTAATAGTCATAGTTGTTCTTTCTACAGTATGACCTCTATTTAACAATTAGACCTCGAGGACGAATGAACTACGAGTCAATAGCCCGTGAGGTTGTAGGCCGAATGGGCTATTCAAACTCGTAGTCCGTGAGGCCGAGAGGTCGATCTAATTGTTTTAGTATAAACCCACTAATCGATCAAAAAAGGATGTACAACTTAAATTATTGATGAAATTCTCTGATTCTATAATAAAACGGGGCTTATTACTAGTCTATTTTGATCCGCCATCTTTTCTCTACTCGATGACTATTACTATTAGACCACTAGTTGGCGTAGCCAATCAAAATGCAGGATTTGCATTAGTCCGAGCTTTGATATGTCGCTCTTCCAAAAGAAATAAAATCAGGTCTTATTCTTGTGCAAACAAATGCTGAGTCAGAAGGAAGTTTTTCAGTGAATGCCCGCATTGTGACGCAAGAAAGGACACTTCTTGGAGAGAGGACCTTTGTAAGCCTTAGATCTGTGAAAGATGCCGTGAAGTTTTATGATCCAGAAAACCTTAGACCAGAAAAAAATTACCCTGACAGTCGGTCTTCTAACTGCTGTGCGATCTGCTCACATCCATCATAGACAGCAATTAATGGATGAAGAAGAAGCCGAGAAGAAGAGAAAGGAGGTGGAAGAGAAATGAAATGCTGAAGAGGAAGGAAGTAGGGAGGAGAGAGGAGAAGCTAAGAAAAGAGACAAGATCGTTGAGAGATAAAGGAGAGAAGCTAGACAAGGAGCAGGAGGCAATGGATGAAATGCAAATGGCTGATGAGCTACTGTCAGAGGGCACAAGTAAGTTGCAGGCTACCCTATCTTCAGGTTACAAGGTTGATTCACAAGGTGCAAAAGTTGTATGTCGCATGATTGAAACGGCCAAATCGAATCAGGCAATGGCAAAGAAGAAGGTTGAAGCAGTTAGGTAGAAAGAATAAATTTTGTTATATTAGCAATCATCTGCTGGATTAATGTTGAAGTTATGAACATAATGAAAAGCCGACTTTGTTTCTGAACCCAAGTGAAGATGAAATACTTCAGCTGGGAAATCAAAGTAAATAAAATTATGTTGTACAGATTCGTTGATAGATTTATCTCAGTGATAGATATCAAGAAGAGTAAAAACTCAAACCTCTTTTTGGCCTATTTATGTTACTGCTGTTGATGGACTAATTGGGATAGCTGATGGGGTGCGAGGAGGCCCTCTTTGTCGCCCAAAGTTCTATTGATTATTAATTATTGATTATTGATTCTATTTTTTTCATGTTTCTTGATACAAAGTTTCCTATTTTTCCTATTTTCTCAATTAGGAAATTCCTATTTTCCTATTTTTTTGAGCAACCATGCTGCTGGACAACCTGCATCTTTCTCGCCCTCAACATACCAAGAATGGAGAATTGTTTGATGCTTATCGAGCGTGTTTAATAAGGAAATTGTTTTCCTACAGTTTAAGGAAGCTAAACTTAGGTAGACGTTACCAAGAGGGGGTGAGTAATTATGTGTTGTTACCAAGAGTGAAGGAGGGAAAAATGGTGTGTAGGTGTTAGCAAGAGGGAGGGAGACAGTGATGGTGTGTAGGTGTTACCAAGAGGGATAGAGCCATGGTGTGGGTGTTACCATGGGGGATGAAGCCATGGTGTGTAGGTGTTCTCATGGGGGATGGAGCCATGCTGTGTAGGTGTTACCAAGAGGAAGGGAACCATGGTGTGTAAGTGTTACCAAGAGGAAGGGAACCATGGTGTGTAGGTGTTACCATGGGGGATGGAGCCATGCTGTGTAGGTGTTACCATGGGGGATGGAGCCATGGTGTGTAGGTGTTACCATGGGGGATGGAGCCATGCTGTGTAGGTGTTACCATGGGGGATGGAGCCATGGCGTGTAGGTGTTACCATGGGGGATGGAGCCATGGTGTGTAGGTGTTACCAAGAGGAAGGGAGTCACGGTGTGTAGGTGTTGCCAAGAGGGAGGGAGAGAGTGATGGTGTGTAGGTGTTACTATGAGGGAGGGAGTCACGTTGTGTAGGTGTTACCAAGAGCGAGGGGATGATGGTGTGATTGTATTTAGGTGTTACCAAGAGGGAGGGAGTCATGGTGTGTAGGTTTTACCATGTAAGGAAGGCAAAGAGTAATGGTAGGTAAGTGTTACCACAAGGGAGGGAGTCACCGTGTGTAGGTGTTACCAAGAGGGAGGGAGTCGCGTTGCGGGTGTTACCAAGAGGGAGGGAGTCGCGTTGTGGGTGTTACCAAGAGGGAGGGAGTCGCGTTGTGGGTGTTACCAAGAGGGAGGGAGTCGCGTTGTGGGTGTTATTAAAAGTAAGGTAGTGATCAAGAGGGAACAAGTTGTTGAAAATTAATGAACGGGCTTCTACCCAGAGGGAAGGAGTTTTGAAAATTTATGAATGGGCTTTCTGATTAAATAAATGTATCATATATTGCACTCCTACTTTATGCTCAAAATAGTAAAACTATACCTCTCAACAAAATGGATCTCTTTCTTGTTTAACGAGTAGCAATTGATGTAGCTAATTCCTGTTGCTTTAGTGTTCCATCATCTCGATGGTAAACTCGGTAGTAATCATTTTCTTTTTGCCCATAAGTCCAGCACTTTAAGGAACAGCAAAACGCTTAAAATTTCTTAAATATTTTGTTCAATTATGGCATATTTGTACATGTGTTTACATGTCGTAGTTCAGTTTTTATCTTCCATGAATATTTCAACTTTGCCCACCAGTTGTTCATCATATTAACATCAAACCAACATGAAGAACAACCTGTGGCCCAGGTTGTTAGCAAATGACCAACTTCTGTCGATCCTTTTTTACTTCGATGCAGACTGAAAGGAAATCATCGCCTACAAGGTAAAGAAAAATTGTGTTTAGCGAAACAAATAATTCTGTAACTATACCAAGGGATCCAGAAATAGTTCTCAGTGTAACAAGTCAACGCCAAGGGATCCAGAAATAGTTCCCAGTATATAACAGATTAGGTTACCTGTGATTATGCCAAAGTTCTCAGTATAACAAACTAGGTTATCTGTGACTAGGCCAGAGGATCCAGAACTAATTCTCAGTGTAAGACTAAGTTATCTGTAACTATGCCAAGGGATCCATAAATAGATGTCAGTAGAACAAAGTAGATTATCTGTGACTTACCAAGGGATCCAGAAACAGTTCCCAATATAGAATAGACTAGGTTATGGTATAGGATCTGTTAAAATTAAGTATTACATATAGAACCTTCGACTCTCAGTGGAGGTGAAATAGTTCAATTACGGAACTAGTGTGCAAGTTATGACGGAAATCATTTACAAAATAAACCGCTGACAAGATGTTACACTGCTCATTGCAACAATTTAGAGTATGCAACTTGCTAATATTAGGGGAACTTCAACGAGCGTTTGACCTCCTGATGCATCAAACGTCATTCCCAGAACTCTCAGACCGATGTTTATGTCAAAAAAAAAACTTTCCAAGACCGAGTGTTCTTCTTACTTTTGATAAAAAAAAGTGCTATCATGTATTTATTTGTTACACTTTAAGAACATTTTTCTCTCGTTGGATTACGAGGGCAGCTCTTAGAAATCCTTATATTTGCATTCCAATTGAGTTCCAGTCAGGATTTAGGAATCTCTTGGAAAGTCAAAGCATATCCACCTACAGCTTGAATGTTGTCAGACACTCTGAAAATGACCGTCCATGATCAAGGACATCCCATGCTGCTTTCTCCACTCAAATCCAAGAAAATCTCAGCCATCCGGTATTGACGTTTATTTTTGTAATTTTTTCACACTTCTGCTATTAACAGTATATTTCATTTTCCTAACATTTTTGACTTGAAAGTAGATAATAATACGAAAATATAAGTACGAAATATGTATTATGTTTATGTATTAAAATATGTTTTTTTCAACGATAATTTCAATTTGCGTCTTTGTTAATTCTTGTAAGCGTATATAATAATTTTAATAGTTCTTCACTTCGGTAAATATTTAGAGAAACAAGAATGCAGTTCATGTAATGTTATGCAAACATTTCAAACCATGCAAAGATTTCTTCTGGTATTAAAATGAACACACGTTGTGTGGTAAAATTAACTAACTACCGTCATCTTGAAGACTCGTGTACTTGCAACATGGAACTCGTAAAACAACTTACTCGTACCAATATGTTCTAGCAGATCAGGAGAAGTAGCATCGCTCAGTGGTCAGGGTGCATAGTTTGTATGCATTTCATCCAGGTTCAAATTTTCACTTGGACCACTGGCTGGAATTATCTTAGTTATCCCTGCCTCAAATCCCATTCGGACCACCGGATGGATTTTTTTGGGTAATCCTTGACTCAAATTCCACTCGGACCACTAGCTGGAATTGTCTTGAGTTATCCCTAAGTGTAATCTCACTCGGACCACTGGTTGAATTTGTCTTGAGTTATTCCTGAATCAAAGCCCACTCGGACCACTGCTGGCTGGAATCCTATTAGGTTATTGTCGAATCAAATCCCACTCGGACACTGGCTGGACTGCCTTGGGTTATATCCCTAATTCAAACCCACCATCATTATTTTGAACAAACTCATTAAATGTTCGAGGGCTTTTACAAACGCAATAATTTCAGTTTCATTCTCCCTTTTCTCTCTCGTAGCTTTTAATTTAAAGCAAATGATACTACTAAAATATAATTATGAGCGCTTTTTAGTATAGCTTTATGACATAAATGCATGAAGTATCTTTCATAAAAGAAAAATAAAAAAAACTGAAAGAGTTTCAAGTACCTGGCAACTCAATGACGGAACACGTTTTTAAATACAGCTAAAACTCACCATATGTTCCCCAGTATTCGATAGGCTGCAAATCCTAGAGCCACACTAACTCCAACACAAAACACGTAATCTACGAGATCCAGGTCTTTTTCAATTCTGGCCGAGGGAGGCTGGGCAGAAGGATGGACCACGTGAACAGGAGTAACCAATTGTACTCTGTTTCTCGTAACTGGTCGAAGCACACTTGGTAAGGGAACCTTGTCTTCCACATCTTCGGGTCTGAATGTTGGCCAAGGCGGGGCTTCCTCGACAAGCTCTTCTCGTTGGACAGGTGCTCCACCCCTTAACTGGCTTGATTGGAGTTCGTAGTTGGTAGGTTCAGCACTATTTTGCGCTGGGTCAACTATTGGCTGCTGATTGAAAGGACTGGGACTGAGGTTCAGTGACTGGAAGGACGGCATCACGGGCTCGTTTATTTCAATCATGCCCAGGCTAGGCTCGATATTATTCAGAAGTCGTTCAGCTGATGGCCTCTGGATAACAGGATTGGAATCGAGGGTCGGAAAATGGAAGGTCGGCCATGTGGGCCCAAAATTACCCTCTTCTACAAAACCGTTGAAGGATGGTTCTTTGTCCGTTTTTTGACCTTGTAATAAGAACATTTTTCAGATTAGACAAAATTTAGTTTGCATCCTTATAAATAAAACATACAAATAAACCTAGAAAAAAACTGAGCATAAAACAGAATGG
Source organism: Zoanthus sociatus (assembly GCA_025331085.2). Taxonomy (NCBI): domain Eukaryota; kingdom Metazoa; phylum Cnidaria; class Anthozoa; order Zoantharia; family Zoanthidae; genus Zoanthus; species Zoanthus sociatus. Next base: position 7,624 of record JAOBAY020042560.1, read on the forward strand.
ATTGAAATCTGTTGTGTCACAAGCAAACATTTCACACCCTCGTTTCCAGACTTTCACGTCATTTGCGTGAAGCCCTGATATTTGAACCTTACCAAGTTTAGGGAAACCATAAATTATCGATGCGAAAGTCTAACCCTGAGTGCTGGTCCGACCGCCGGGGACTCGAACCCGAGCCTCCCGCACGATAGACTGGCACCTTAACAACTAGGATAACCAGGTGGCGATTATATGTATGTTTTTAATTTCTGATTTTATAATTAATTGCTATGATGACGACTAAACAAACTATTAGCCTTACCGTTGATATTTTGCTTTTTTATTTGCAAGTTGATATCTCTCTTTTCTTTAGTATTTTTCTTCTTTTGTCTGCGTCTAGAAACAGGAAGAGTTGGTTAATAGAAAATATGAACTATTAAGGTTGAATGCTATAAATGTCCTTCTTTTAACTCTTAGCCGTAACTGCATCATTTCAATAGATAACATTTCAATAAAAATCTTTTTAAAAGCTGTTTCAGTTAAATCATCGGTTGGCAAAAGTTGAATATAGCGGCATTAAATTTGTCTCGGCACAGCAGAAGATTCAGACAATGCAAGGGAGACATGTTCTAAAAGCTGAGCTTTTTCAAAAGTCCCTCTCTTACTGCCGTATATGATTGACCTTTAGGTACAAGTACAAGATTTCAAGGGCGCGAGCACTTTTTTAAGCAAACTCGTTGTCAAGAGGACCAAGTTTCATACAAACGTCGTCCTCTTGATAACGAGTTTGCTGGACAAAGTGCTCGCGCGCTTGAATGGTGTACCTGGACTCGTACTCTTATCTAAAGGTCTATATTTATTCCGTAATTACGTTTCGTTAAGGTTTTAAACTTATACACTAGATTAAAATTTTTGAAAATTCTCCGTTCTGGTGACATAAACCAACCTTTTTGATCGTATTCGCGTGAAGTATGCAAAGACAAACAAGTTAAAAACAGTTAGACTGCGTATATAGCAAGTGCAAAGGGAAGGGGGAGGTTCCTAATGAGAGAGGAAAATAAAAAAATGGGGGACTGGGTCCTCATTCTTTTTTATTTTCATTTCCCGTAGACGCTCCCTCCCCACCTCTACCATTTGCGCTTGCTATGCTGGCTAAGAGTTGCGAGCGCAAGATATCTTAACAGACATGCTCAGTAACAAAACCCTCTTACCCTTAAATGTACAGTTTGTAAACCAAAAAGCAAACAAGACCGATGATAAATATCCCTGCGCTCACACTGACGAGGACATAATGTGCGGCAATGCCGCCATCTAGACCTTGAAAGCTGCCAGGGAGCAAAAAAACAATTCCCTCTGAGCTCAATACTTTACCTGCAGAAAGAAATTGAAAAACAGGTTCTGAATGTTAGACTGCACGCATAACAATGGAATACGCTTTCAAAGTTTTTAAGTGGTTACCTGAATCATCTAAGTGCTCTGTTCTACAATTTTTGTAAACTGAATTATTAACTCATTAAATTTATACTAGACTAGCAGTTGCGTAGCTAGGATCTGCATGAAAACCTTGCAGGCTCATGAATGGCCAAGCAGGCGCCAAAGGTGGGAGCTGCTGTTCGCGAGCGCTGTGGCACAACAGGGGGCCTGGGAGCATTCTGTGTTTTTTTTATTCAATATAACTAAAATAATTTTTCAATACTAATTTTTCCTGTAAAAATATTTTGATCTCATATCCATTATTTTCAGCTTATTTAACAAATGTCATCACTTAAAAATTGAATTCCTATGTACAAAATTAAAACAATAAATATCAGACCTAGTTATTTAAAAATTCACTTCAAAAATGTTGCTTTAGTTTTGTTTTAAAACTATCTAAAAAATAAAAAATTCTTTATTTAACGTCTATTGCGAAGGAAGTGGTTGCCCATTCTTCCTAGCCAGAGGTTAATGTTTAATCGCTCGACGGCTCAGATCTTGGCGTGAAAGTCGAATTTACAGAGGGAGGAAAACCGGAGTACCCAGAGAAAAACGCACGGAGTCAGTTTGAGATCGACAAATCTCAGCCCACACGCGGAGCCTAGGACTCAAGGTGGGAGGCGCGACCGATGACCACTATGCCAACCTGACTTCCCATGATTGTTAGAGTTCGAGCGGGTTGATAGCGTGTTTCTAACCTTTTCTTCTTATATATGTTTCGTCGTTCTGGTTTTCTCCCAGCGCCAGAAACCAACCCAAAACAACACCTAATGATGGCAATATACAAGTCAAGGTTTGCTAAGGTATTTCATAATTTTTATTTCATTTTGAATACGTTTCGAACACAATCGTAAAATCCCATAATTATACTTTATAAATCAAAATATGACGAAATATGTTAGAGTCACAACTATTGCTTGGGCTAACTGTGACTTCAGGTCGCGCTTATTAATTACCAACGTTTCTTTTCGGGGCTTTGTAACCCCGCGGGTATGACAAAAATAAAATGTACTCGGGGAGGCATAGTGCAACGTTTCACGTTTGTACTGTGTAGTTACTACACCTCAACTGGTTTACTAACCGACATGCACTGATGACAAATTTTGTTCAAAGACAAAATACACACAAGTTCAACATCAAGCGACATATATTCTCAGAACTTCACGCGCCCAGATTCCACGTGGACAGCTGACATCCGTCAATCAAACATTACAATTTGAAACGTTGCCTTTTTGTATTTGCTGTGCACATACGTACATTGCGGACGTAAATTACAAGACTCGGTAAAGTTTCAACTAGAAACGTTTTCACTTTTTTTCAGCCTCTGCCTGAGCTTGTTCCCAATTTTTTTCTTAATTTTCGGCTAATCTGAGTCTCGCTTTTGTTAACACGTTCTTCTATAATAAAACTGTGTACGTAATTCGTAAATAACTTGACTGCAACAAATATTTCTGTTAAATGGAAGTTTAAAGAACAACAATGGCAATTTTAATCCGTGTGCTCTTTTGATATACTGTATACTCGATTCAGTTTTACAATTTACATTTTGGAAAAAGGCTGTTTTAGTTCTTCTAAATATTTAATATTCATAAGAACGAAAACAAACTTTCTCCACTATTCTATTAACAGCAATGAGCATTGCATATACTTTCAAATAAAGTTTTGTTTCAGTATTTAAAATGAATTGTGGTTAACTCAGCAGACTTTTGACATAGCTTATTCGGTCTGTGTAAAGTGCACCGACATTTATGCGACAATAAACTTGAGTAATGGCTCAGGTGTGAATAAAGTTATTAACGCTGTAAAAAATTTTATATAAAAGTTACTACTTGTAAAGTTGTATAAAAACCAAACGTTTTCGACTAAAAAGTCATCATCATGATCTTCATTCATTATCATCATCATCATCATCATGGATTTATTTTTTTGACTTGAGCAAGTCATTAGTTGCTTAAAGATACGATCTGTTTTCAAAAAACACAATTTTCTTTGCTTAGAGAGAGCAAGGTTTAACTGAAATTTATATATGTACGGAACAACTGTTAAGTTTCACAACAGTCCGAAATCAAGATATTTTTGAAGGGCGATGGCGACACACTTTTAATGCCATCCGCTAAATTTTGCCCCGGCTCAATGTTCTTATGTTTTCAACACTTTGAGGCTGAAACTGTTCCTATTTTGTTCTAATATGCCACATGATTATGCCAAAGTACGTAATTTCAACATATTTAGCGACCGAGTACAAAAATCGAAGGACTGAAAACGTGCGTTTACCAAATCTAAAAAAATTGTAAAGTTAGGTGCGAAAGCTGGAAATTAAATAGGCTTAAATCGCTATTTTACAGCCAGTAACAACGTGCGTTCACTACATCTGCCAAACTTGTTAAGTTAGGTGCGCAAGCTGGAAATAGGCTTAACTCGCTGTTTTATACAGCTAGTAAGAAGGTGTGTTCACCAAATCTGCTAAACTTGTAAAGTTAGGTGCGCAAGCTGGAAATTAAATAGGTTTAAATCGCTATTTTACGGCTAGTAAGAAGGTGCGTTCACCAAATCTGCCAAACTTGTAAAGTTAGGTGCGCAAGCTGAAAATAGGCTAATCTCGCTGTTTTACAGCTAATAAGAAGGTGCGTTCACCAAATAAAGTTAGGTGCGCAAGCTGGAAATAGGCTTATTTAGCTGTTTTACAGCTAGTAAGAAGGTGCGTTCACCAAAGCTGCCAATCTTGTAAAGTTAGATGCGCAGGCCGGGAATAGGGTTATTTCGCTGTTTTACAGCTAGTACATTATAAGTTCAGTAGGGATAAAAGTAGTCTTTTAACAATCCCTGCTGGTCGGGTGAGATAATTTATGCAAAGTTCTTCTTCTTTGTTGATCGTTCTGTCATGAACGTGCAGACATGGAGGAAACGTTACTATGATATAATTGTCACCTTTATGAATGACCACACATGTACATGGCCCTTACGCACCTTCATCCACGGCTTCTAAACTGTCTCCAATAGAGTAGTTTTCAACCGGTTTCACAAACTTCAGTTTAAAAATTTAATCTTCTGAACCTCACTCAAAAGATATTAAAGTGACTCACTGAAATAAAATATGCATTCCTCACTACCCTAAGAGCCAATCAGAAGCGTAAACAAAACAATAGCATAATGTGCCTGCGATTCGATGCTTTGCGGCTACTACCATTTCAGAAAGAGCAATTTTATCCGTGGTGAAGTCGTCATGGATAGGACAATATATGTATATTGTACAGTGCGGTATTTTTTAATAGTTAGAATTTATTATATATTATTATATGGAAAATATAGTGTTTTACCGGAAACTAAAACACTCGTATTTATTATATATTTAAACTCAGTGAAGATATGAAAAAGTTATGTACGAAATGTCCCGGATGTACGCGCGCGTCCTTACAAATTTTTCCCGCTAGTTTCTTGTCGCTCGTTTGTCCATATAATAAAAAGAACATTACACGGTGGCTTGAAGATATGGATTTTTTTTTCTCGTGTTAAAAACAACATTTTACTCGCTCGCTCGCAAAGTATTGTTTTCACCACTCGAAAATAAATTTCATATCTTCGCGCCACCGTGTAATATCCTCTATGTATTGAACTTCAAAAACAAACACAAAATTTCAAATGTCATAAATGGAATGCTGCGTTGGTGTTTCTGCGGAAACAGTAGAAACTTTTACACTGTAGTGAAAAGGACTTTTTGTACTAAATGCATTCACTCCGACGAAGAACTCCAGTCCAAAACGTCAGTAGAAAAAATCATTTCTACTACGGTGTAAAATTTATCCTTTTTTCAAAACGAGACTGCAAGTGTAAGTAATGGCAAAAATTGCAGTATTTATGTAGGTTCCGGTGTCCTAACTGGGGTTTAACTGAGGATTTTTAATCGGGAGTAAAAAAATTCAAGTTCTGAGAAAAAGAACACAAAGAATGCCGAAACGCGACAAACGTCCTAAGATTTCGTATAACTAGACGCTTACAGGCGTTTACTCCGGCTACCTATAAAAGTAACGTGCCATGGAAAGATTATCTTGGCATAAGGACGCTGCATACAGCGTACCGTAGGTTGCCTGTGTTTCATAAACGAAAAATGAATTATTTTGACATTGACAACGAAGTGTTGGCTACATGAGTATAAATTTACCTAGAGAATTTTAATTCATTCTTTGTTATAAGTTTGCAAAATTGTAGATCTTTACTTTAATACAAGTAAAGCAAGTTTCATATTAATTCATAATATTATACATCTGGAAAGCAACGCCTGGGTCATATGTATTATAGGGTTGACATGAAATGCCGGCGAAGATAGACAATTTTATTGTACATTTCAGAGAAAATTTTTAAAAACATCTCGAGTCTTGATTTTTTATAAAAACATGTTAAGGCAGGACTTAACCTAAATAAATTTTTTCTTCAAATACAAACTTTTCAGGGAATTCATACCATATTTAAACATATCACTACTAAATATGCCCAGTAACTGCATGTTTGAGTAACTTGTTACCATGGTAACAGAGCTAGCTTGAATAAACTGCTAAAAAGCACCCTCTCCTTGAGAAAAAAATGAGCCAAAATAACTAAACTGAATGACTTAAAAATATTTTTTGCAGATAGCCAGTATGAATGTCTTTGTTTTGTACATAGAACTTTCATTTATTTTCAATACTTGCTGAGAGAAAAATATTTAAGCCTAAAATATAGAAAAATACAAGACTTTTTTCTTTAATTTCTCCCTGCC
>JAOBAY020042591.1:0-13823 GCA_025331085.2 Zoanthus sociatus
AGCCCTTCACTCAACAAGAAAGGAGGTTTACGGTTTGTGCTGTCGCACACGTGGGACCGTGCGCTACTGGACGTCCCGGGTCAGCTATCACGTGACTCGTACGTGTCATAAGCTGACTCGGCAGAATCCTGAAGAAGGCCGTGTGATACGGCCGAAACGTCGATCGTTCTTATATATCAGTTTCAGCTAGAGATTTATCATTTTTTTACTTAATAATAGTGTATATTTACCTCGCCGCTTCGCGATTTAAATATTCACCTCACCGACACTGTGGTGAATAAGGTCTACATTCGCATCAAAAATGTCGCCTTGCCGACACTGAAGTACGAATATTTGTCCTAGTATATACCATACAAGCTGCATAATTGAAATTGAAAAAACCGAATCGAAAAGCAAAAAACGACTTCAAAAAGTTTAATGATTTTCACTAAATTACATGTTTTGTCTTTTTTTAATTTTCAGTTCTGACACGATATTCAAAGAAAAAGTTTGATATATAAGAGCTTTGTTGGGAACTGCTGCCAGGAAGAATGGCGGTAATTTGAAAGTGCAGCCATGTAAGCGATAAACGATTTTTATTGTAAAACGTTCTGTCAAGCCTTTTATGCCGACGAATAAAACTTTTATAGACTTTTATTAAGTTCCTGCGGTGTCATTTTCTCGTTGGTTGAGTTGTTGTAGCCAAGCTGTAAGCATTAATGTTTCATTGGTTTCATTGTAAATTTAATGCTAGGCATGCAGTTTTTGTAAATAGAACATTGTATTATAAGGTCGGAGAGATTAAATAACTTACCGTTAAGGTGCTGTTACACGATCCAAGTTTTAACACGACTTTTCGCGCAACGAGGTTGGAAGTGGTTGGCGCAGTTGGTATGATCTCAGCTTTCCAACCACAAAGCTGAGATTCGAATATTTGTGTGAACCACAAAGCCGAGATTCGAATATTTTGAAACCATTTCAAAAACTCGCAATGCGTGGCACAGCAAAACATTGCGCGAAAAGTCGGCTCCGGTACCATGTTACACGACAGTCAACTTTTAACGCAGCATCGTTGTGCGAAATTTCGCGTTAAAAGTTGGATTGTGTAACAACACCTTTAAACACTATTACATTAAACTTTGTTGCCATTTTTGTGATTCATATAGTTTGGTACAGCCTCCTCGTTCAATTAGAAAAGTTCCGAAGCAAAACCGGAATCCTTTAGTACTTGGCAAGTCGCCTCTGGGCTATAGCTTGTGTGGTATATTGTACTAGTATTATGGTGTATTATAAATATTACACACATATATAAACGGCTGTTCGCGGCTTGCTGGTGAATTTATCAGATAACATGGTATGATGAACTAAGTCTAATTCCCTTTTTAAGTTTTAAATTCTTAATCTAAAACTAAAAGCAACACATTGTGATATGTAGCAACTTCAATAAACAAAAGGTACGCAAAGGTGCATGTGTCTTCTGCCTCTGGTTTTGCTGTATGTTACTTTTGTGTGGGGGAAACTGCAAGAAGAAGTCAACGTTTTGCGTTGATTTATTTGGCTAAAGAATACTCGACAGAGCTTGTGGAAAACACAAGCTTGCAGAGCCCACACTCTCTAACGCAGGTGAGTCCTTCGTGCGATTTCACTTGTAATTGGTCGAAATTAAACGCTTGACCGACTTCTTGGCAATACGGATTAAGCACACGAGGGTCGCTCGTTGCGTTTGCGCGTGTGATTGGTCGGAATTGGCCTGACCGACTCTCCTCGACATCACGGATCACTTATTGATTAGCGATTGCATATCGAGAAGTTATCAAACTTTTTTTGCGTATGCGCAGTAGACACAAAAATGAAAAAAGTTCCTAACTTAAACACCGCACTAAACAATAAACGTGCAATTTAGAACAATTTTGATAGCATCAATCCAACCTAATCTATTACAGGAAAAAAGTTTACATTCCTATTACAAATGATACACATCCACCCCACTCCTCCCCCGTCACTGCTTAACAGCGTGGTTAGTAACTTGCCTGCGTTTGCATTTTTTCCCCAGTTTTCCAGTACACTTACTCGCAATCTACACTTACTCGCAATTTGTTTAATTCATTTACGTATTATTTTTGACAGAAACCGTGCCTAAACCTAAATTGTTCAGCTGACGTCTGCAATTGTAAAATAAATTCAGAATTCTCGTATTCAAAAAAAAAAACGATAAACGAACTATTCTGGTATAATCTTTGAAGCAAAGTCGAACTTTTTGACCATTTTGCGCGAGTCACCTGTTGTTTTATTATCAATTAAGTAACTATCCGAGTAAGAACTAGAGAGGTCAACGGCAATGGAATGCAAAAAAGTGCAAATTGCGTTATTGTTAAACTGTTAATTTCGTTGGCTAAACTTTGAAAATCGACCATATCTTCATAATTGAGCTAATTTCTTTCTTTCCAGTTCACTTATTCATTGTCTTCTAGTTAAAACTTTTTTTTGTTAGATTTAAGAAAAATTCCATGCGGGGAACTTCGAAAATCAAAACGTTTTCTTGGCTTTTGTTTTGGAGTCCTATGATTGGATAAATTATTATAGCAGAAGAGAAACATTGCCTTAAAATAAAGTTTCATTTCATTTTATTTTAAAACCATAATGTGAACAGGTTGATGTATTCTCAGTATGAAAACCTAAACACTCTGATGTGGGATAAGTCAAATGGCGCAGAACAATGGGATGTACCCTAGTTCTTACTCGGACCATTACTTAACATATTCATCTATTTTCAAGTGAATCATCATAATTGTCAAGGGGCTGGGGGCTTGGGGGGATGGGTGGACCATTTCCCCCAATATTTTCTTTAAATTGATCTTAAATACCGTTTCTAGAATGCATAATGGTCCCTCACCACAAAACACTGGATGACGACAAAACTGTAGATCGCTTATCATCCCAAAAATTGGAAGACTGACACGTAATATCCAAGAACAGGTGTCAGCTATTCCATTGCGATAGTAGTCTGACTGGACTAAACGTGCTCCCTTTTCAATCTAAAATACTTTCCCTCAACCCTGCTGTCACAGCCACTGTTATATTTTCTGGGTTTGTCGTCAATACTTTTACCATCGCCATTACTTTTAATGTTTCTTTCACTCTTTAGATTATTTTTTTCAGTGTTAAAAAAAATATTTTTCCGATACGGTAATTGTAGAAGAAAACCTAACACTTAAGATATTAGTTTCCTTAGTTCACCCTTTTATCCACGATGTTCAAAAAGTATTCTCCTCGTCTTGTACCTGTTGTAGGTAGAGGAAAGGTACGGTGGTGTTAGTGCCATTGAACCAGTGTACACTGGCCAGACGGATGAAGTCGCGTTTCTGCTCGGAACAACATCCAACCACATTTTGGAGGGATCGTTTAGTATTCAGTTTGTCCCCCTTGTTAAGGTGTGGTTTGAAGCTAATAAAGTTTTTTTTTTTTGTTTTATCTTCGTTTGTTCTTTTGTAGCGACCTCTTCATCTTTGCAAAACAGAATGATACTTTATCTTGAATAATTTTTCTCCCTTTGCTAAGTTGACTCAACAGGGTTCCTGCGGAGTCTTCGAAAATTTTATTGTTGAAAAAAGGATTAAATTTTGAGACCCTGATACGTAATTCATTTTCCAAACCATATTTGGAGAGTACCTTACAGTATTTGTCGATACCTCATTGGTTTACAAACAATGAAAATATTTCAGTTAAAGAAAAAAATTGAAATCGGAATGCTCAGTGTGATGGGTGTACTTGGCCAGAAATTCTAAATTTAAGGTATATTCTCAATCTAAATATGCTCTAATATGTTCTAAGAATGTGCTAAATATGTTCTAAATCTGATTGTTCTCTCATCCTTTTCTAGACTATCGAAAAACGCACAAATATACTTTATCTTGATTTTCCAAAGTTCTTAAGCGATAATTTTCATATTGTGACATATACTTATTTATGCTTACAGTTCATTGCGTATATCGCTATAGAAGTTAGGGTCCGGGTAAGGATACGATTATGCACAAATGGCGCATAAATTCAAAATATGGCGCATTGAAAGGTCCATTAGCGGGCCTACTGTAGATTGCGCCCGTGTCCCAGGTCATTCCCACAGACACTGTGTAAATTTTTGTCACAATCTCTTGCAATGGTAGATCGTGTTTTTTGAATCGTTTTAATGTAAATTAGACACAATCCACGGTTAGTGAATCTCTGATTGTGTGTTTTTCTTTAAACAATGTCATACGCCAACAAGCTTAGTTTTTAAAAAAAGATAACTTAAATTTTCTCTGTATTACTGATTGTGTTCATGTCGGAAACTGAACAGAACATAATAAAAATTTGGTAGGAGCCGCAGAGTGTTTTTAGTTTTTATTTGTTTTTGTGGAAGTCTACTATCAGTATGGCTAAATAAATTTTTTTTGGCACATGAAATTTTAGTAAAGGCCCATAAATTCAAAAATGGCCCATTGATTCTCAAGGAAACGGGCCATTGGCCCATGGGTCTTTCAGTCCTTCCCAACCCCTGCAACATTATGCCCCATTACGGAAATTTTACCGGTCTTAATAAAGAGCATGTCAAGACCCTTTGTAGAACATTCACGCTATAGAACTTAAGAATGACCTTCTTTGTATTTAGAAGGACATTGTTAACTATGTGTTGTCCAAATTGTTGTATTTTCTACGTTCCATTGACGATCAATAGGCTTGAAAAAGCTATTCAGAATTTTTCTACTTTCAATCAAGAATGTAGACAGGGACAAATCCTTGGCAGAACGTTCACTTTTGTTGCATTTTATAAGTTAAACTGATAGAGAAGTGGCCTGTTCTATAACTTTTGAGCAAAGGCTCAAACGAATATTTGGTCTTAAATTTTACAAATTTAGGTCTTAAAAGGCAATAATATTACTTAGATTCAGCTAAAATAATTGATGTGAAAAGCTCGTTGTTGGACAGAATCCATTACAAACGGTTTATTTACCTTTACCGTTTATCTAGAGTCATGACAAAGATATTCTTGCTGTTGCTGCTCATCCCACAAATCAATTCTTCTTCACTGGTTCTCTGGATAAAACCGTTACTTTATGGTCAGCGGAGCTGCACAGTATTGTATGGACGGCAAACGTTGAGGTACGTAAAACAATATAAACTCCATTCAAAATCGGAAGTGGTCAGAATTTATTTGTATCAACGTTTAAACTAACGTATCTTGTCTCTTCGTTGTTTCATGATTCCATACACTTTTTCCTCTATTAAGCATTAAATTTTGTATCATAACATTTATCCTCACGAATCCAGTAAAATAGAAAGGTTCTGCTTAACTACAGAATACCCTGCAACAGTCGGTAATTTATTGCTTTGCATTCATCTTTCTTTAAAGATAAGTGCGGCTTTAAATCAAGAACAATTGCGGGGTATTCTGTTGTCACTCCGAAAGTTCTTCAATTAGCAAAAGATTTTGCAGTTTTGGTGATTTAATTGGCAATTTACAAGGTAAAAATGTTTTGCCATATCTTTTTTAGTTTCAAACCGTCGAGGATCATTTTGGTGTTAAATAGACAACTAAACAGTCAAATATTTCTCACTGAAATTCTGTCGCCCGTCAGCGACATTTTTTATTTTAGTATATACCAAACAAGTGAATAGTACTTTTCGCGCACACTGATTGGCTAGCTCGGAGATGATTTGCCAAGTACTATTCACCTCCGAGCAGTAAAAGAAAAAAATGGCTTCCCGTTTTGATTGGGTTGGAAAATAACACAAATAAAATTACTGTTTTGCCCGCTAGTTATTCAGCTTGTGTTTTATATACTACAACTATTCATCTATTCATCTCTGTGTCAGTGAAAGTGGTGGATATTCACCACTATTCACTTCCACTTCGGTGAATAATTGTTAAATAATGGACGTATTGAGACGTCATTTGTTATTGTAAATGTAGAATAGTTTAGATTTATTGAAGCTTATCGACTAGCTCTTCGTCTTGAAAGGATAGTATAAGAAATTCTTGCAATGTTCAGTAGCATCTTGCTGACTTAAGATCATTTTCTTCTTTGTTTACTTCTGATAACTCATGAAGAGTCTCAATCATTTATCTTAAGCTCTCCCAGCATTCATTGGGTTTGGTGAGGTCGGTAACTTGGCTTGACCGTAATTCATGGCTGATTATATGTCTTACAGTTTCCAGTCCGTTGTGCGGCAGTCTATTACTCTGGCAGCGTGTTGGCCCTTGGTACAACTGTTGGAAGGTAAACAAGTATCAGTATTGTCTTAAGAAAAAGAAATTTTTATTGAAACAGAACAAGTGTTTCTGCTTTGGAAGACCTTCATAAGTTTCATAGTTGTTATAATCTTTTGCTAAGAAGTAGCTTAAGAAATAACTTTTCAGGATTTGCTTGGATTCGAACCTGTGGCGTTTGAGACAATGGTGCAGGATTCTAACCAGCTGAACTATGAAACAACAAATGGAAGAGGAAAACTTTTTAGTGTGTTCATCAGTGCGAACCTGAGTTATCTCGTTACTAGCTCAGCATTTGCAAAAGAGAAGCCGGTCAAATGATTAAATTACATACATAACCGCAACTATCATCCATAACATCATTGTTTACCTGCGGTATAAAGTCACTCTCAATAATCATAACCGCTATAATCAACTATAACGTCATTGTTTATACGGCGGAACAAACTCAGTCTCCATAATCATAACGGTAAAAATCGTTCATAACGTTATTGTTTACACCGCGGTACAAACCTAGCTTCAAAAATTAATATATTGTGACAGCATAGACAGTTGGTAATCCACAAGAGAGCTTGAATCTTTTGGAAAGATACTAAGATCACGGAGCTGTTCGTCTGATGATTGCGAGCTTTTGAAACACTCTCAAGGTACAATCATCATTGCCTCGTAGTGCTGAATTACTTTGCTTTCAGTGCAAAAGTATTCGTAGGCTGATATCTTAAAGCTGATAAGTGAAGGTTAGAAAGCCACTTTTATTAGTGGCTGCTATAACTTATTTTTGAACAGAGGCTTAACATGGCTTTAGTATTGATTTGTAATCGGAGAGAAATAATGTGGATTCCTCGTCTGTTCTGTTTTCTCTCCTTATTTGTGAATGATTTATAAATGTCAACAAGGTCTACTGGTCTAGTGCTATTTCGAATTCTAGGTGGATAGTGCTTAATGCTGAGTCAGGGGCGCACTTGGCTTCCTTTCAAGATGGCGACAAAGCTTTGACAGACCTCAAGTATTCACAAGGTTGGTGTGGTTAAATTGTTTGTAGAACATCCAAAACCACATGTGAAAACTATTATGTTTAAAGTGTCTATTAATGTTAACTACCGATGGACGATGGGGAAGAATGGGGTTTTGATCATCTTTGGTGAAAGTGGGTATCTGCTGACAAATCTTGATTATCAAGCAGAAAATTATGATTATGCAATGATCAAAATAAAGACAAAATTCAGCAGAGAACTGCTGATCTCATCTCATCTAAACAGATAATCTTGCGTTTTAAAAATATTTCCCCAAGTCATAGATTAATAAGTTAAAAAAGCGATGATTATACTTTTTACACACCTTCGTTGCATGTTTGTGATACATACATACCTTAGTTGACGTCAACTGCGAAGGAAGTGGTTGCCCATTCTTCCTAGCCAGAAGCTAATGTTTAATCGTTCGACAGTTCAGATCTTGGCCTCAATGTCGAATTTACAGAGGGAGGAAAAACAGAGCACCGGAGAAAACCCCTCGGTGTCAGATTGAGATTGACAAATCTCAGCCCACGTGCAGACTCGATCCCCGGGTCGTAGAGGAGGGAAGCGCGCGTAATGACCACTACTCCAACACGACTCCCTCTTGCCTGAACCTGATCACATAGTATATTCCAAATTTTGATTTGACGCTGAATGACAACCTTTTGATAATCTGGAAACCTTTTGGTTTAAAACTTATTGTTGTGTATGCATGACACTCTGATATACCGCAATAACTCCTGGGCTACACTCTACTAGCTAAATACGGGTTCTAAAGCCAAATAAGTAGTGGACTTGACACCCTAAATGTGAGCTTGGGTTTTAGCAGTCATGGGCACAACTTATTAGGCCTCATTAGCTAGTGAAAGCTAACAAATAACATCAGGTTCCCACTGGAGAGTACGAGCCTCGTTGTTAGTTATGTCGTGCTGACATAAAGCCAATATAGCTATCTATGGTTGCTAACACTCAAAGTCATCAATTTTATGGAACATTTAACGCAATTTCATATTGCTCAGAATTTATTTCTAATGGCAGACAGTTCCTAAACTAGTAGAATTACCAAGTTTTGACAGACTTGGAAAAAGTCAATATTCAGTATTTTTTGGTAAATGTCTATCTCACGATCGTCACTGGTCATATTCTACTCTTAACGATCATTTAATTATATGAAAAATTGACCAACGCCTTAATGGCTCCGTCTGGACAGGTTGTAGCAGCAACCCTTAAGTTGGCCGTAGTATGAGGCCTCACAGGGCCTAATGATATTAACTCAATCGTAACTGCCATGTGCTCTGTGTGTAAGTAATGCCTTCCTGCTTTATTGAGGCTGTTTTTTGCAACCTTTCAGATGGTGAACATATTGCCGTTGCGTCTGAAGATGGCAAAATCTACGTTTATTCCGTGTATGACGATGGGATGACATATAGACGAGTTGGCTGTTGCATAGTTAGTGTACTCTTTTTCAGCCTTTAAATGTATCTGTTTTTTTGTATAACCAGCGAGGGTCTGTTATCACTGTTGGTAACTAATCTAAATCATTGTATAGCAAGCATATGGTAACGCATCTGTGATACTCGGCGTTCATTGTTAGGCCGACAACCCAGAAGAGTCGAGTCTAGAACATTCGGACGCTGCAGACAAGAAACATTCTAAACGCTTTGTTAGTCGTTTATACGATGTTGAACAGTGTTCTAAGCATTGCTTCTCTATGGTAAATGAACTTTGATATATCGATAATGTTTTTCTTCCACGTTTTATGTGGACGAAAAGTAAAATCTAAAATTTTGCAGTACAAACAATAGATGTCGCGAATGAGTAAAATACTGGAAGGCAAAAGTGACTAAATTTGGAATGGATTTCAAAATCTAAACATGGGCTTTTTGACGTTAGCTTTTGATCAACGGAACCTAATTAAATGAACATGAATGGCAAGCTGAAACGTTGTTCGCCATTTATCTAACTTCAAGAGAATTTTTGCGTTCCAGTTTGGGATTGCAATCGTATGAAAGCGTCTGTTATATTTGCATTCTTTAGGTACAAGAAAATCCCGATCATTTCAGATTCTAGCAGGTTTTACAGTTTATTTTGAAAGCACGCTAAAGATGTAAAACCAGAACTTTTTGTATTTGTGAAAGCTAGACTTTTGGTCATGGAAAAAAAAAACAATTATACATTGTATATTGAATTGCACAATCTAAACTAGTTTTAGTCTCAATATGAGTTAAAAGCTATGAAGCCCAACTTTTTATATTTAAAAGGTGAAATGACATCCGTACGTCCATCCTTTCTTCTTTCCTTCCCTCTTTCGTTGCTACTTTCCTACTTTCCTAGCTCCTCCTCCCCTTTCCATCCCTCCCTCCTACATTTGTCTCCATCTTCCTGACTGACATTCATCCTTTCTTTTTTTGTTCATTCCGGGTTTCACTTCCTTCCTTTCTTCCCTCTTTCTTCCACACTTTCATCCTTCCCTCCTTCCATTCTTTAATTTCTTTCTATTTCGTCTTTCCTTCCTTCTTCCCTACCTTCCTCTCTCCTTTCTTTCTGCCTTCCTGCCTACCCTTACTCCTTTCTTGTCTTCTTTCTTCCTACCTACATTTTTTCCTTCCTACCTACCCTCCTCATTTTTTTGCCTCCTTCTTACCTACCCTCTTTTTTTCTTATCTACCCTCCCTCCTCCTTGTCAACTTCCTACCTTCCCTCCTTCCTTGTCTACTTCCTTACCTCTACCCTCTTTTCTGACTTCCTGACTTCATTTCTTCCTTTTTCTCATCAATGTGTCTTGCTATTTGACTCGAAGATCTTCACACTTTTAAACGTTACAGAGCCACGCATCGGCAGTCATGTTTCTGGACTGGTCAGTAGACGGTTGTTTTATCCAGAGTGTTAGCACTGAGTATCAGCATATTGTCTGTAAGTAAGACATCTTTTTAGTTGTATTTGCTGAGTGTTTGATTTTAGTACAAATGCATTTCTAAACCCCAACATTTTTAAGTCAAAGAAGAAAAAAAGTGCCCTATAGGTTGATATCTTTGTACGTGAGGTTCGTGATGCATTTTACATAACTATAGTCTAGGAGTAACTTAATGAGCAACCTTCGCTCACTGTAAAAAAAATCCGCGCCTACAGTTGGTCAAACCGATCACGTGATTTCGCTTTATCTGTCATTAACCGGCAAGAGCGTGCGGTTATGAACGTTAGCCTTTGTTTCTTAACTAACGGCCAATGGCCGGCTTGAAAATGGTCGAGTCTTCAATAAAATCAAACCACTGAATATATGAACGTTTACTCCTGCGAAAGTTGTCATTTATCAAAGTGTAGTATAAAACTAATAACGGTCTAACATCCATCCTGCATTCTGATTGGCTACTCTACTAGAGGTCTATTTGTGATAGATTACTAGCAGAGAAAAGATGTCGTATCAAAATAGAATGAGTCCCGTTTTACTATAATATTTGAGGATTTCATCGATAATTTGATTTGTATATCCCTTTTTGACTGATAAGTAGGTTTATACTAAAACAATTAGACCTTTCGGCCTCATAAACTACGAGTTTGAATAGTCCATTCGGCTTACGTCCTCATGAGCTATTGAGTTGTAGTCCATTCGTTCTCGAGGTCTAATTTTTTAATACACGCACTATTGATTTAGCGGGCTTCTGGACGCATGTTCAGAAAGGTTTCTACCTTTTAAACAAATTTCATGTGAAGCAGTTTGCGAAATGTTTGATCAATTTTTTAGTTTAATTTTTCAAAATGAAATTTAAACCTTTGCCAGACTTACTGAACCGCGGATTTGCAATAATTGAAATTGGTTTGCTTTATGGGGGCGAACATTTGGGATTTCTTCTGATGCTTTATTAAGATATTAAATCGTATCGCTCATGTCATAATCGTGCCGCACAGTATTATGAAAACAACACATTTGCTGACAATGCAAAACGCACGTACTATCCAAATTAGGTTGTAAAGAATACAAAAGTCAATCCAAGGAAGTTATATACAGAAAACTTATTGCCCGTAAAATTTTATTTGGAGGGATAGTTTGTGCAACTTGGTTTTTCATTTTCAATGAATAATACTTTGCCAGCTCTGGCAATATAATAACTAGTATTAGTAGATAAAATATTCATATTAAAGGAGAACTGAATGCTAAAACTAACCTATTTTTATTTGAATCTGTTGGTGTAGTAGATTAACTCTATGAAGTGTCAGCGTTTTTCAGATTAGTCGAATAACAATGAGAAATGTAATATAGAAAAGAAACCTCAAGAGAAGGTTTGATACCGTGGTCACAAATGAGCTTGTCAGCGGTGTGGTGTGACGTGGGTTGCGATATTCAGAGCATAAATATGGCAGTTCGCTTTGAAATTTTGATTTTTTTTGAGGAAATCTAGGTCTTGCGAAGTTGTTTTCTTTAAAAGGAACCTTACGCAACGAGGACGGCGATGCCGACGACGACGACAGCAAAGAACAATAGTAAATACATAAACTGCACGATGGAATACATCGAGCTGAGCATCTGCACGGAGTTGTCGCTAAAATTATAACGTGAAATGACCTTTTCTAGAGTTGTCGGGACTACGAGGACGTAACAGCAAAAACTTTCTCGGTATTTGTTTAACTTCATGGAGAAACATTTAATCGTTTTTCTATTCACAAAGTTCAAGGCAAAGAAACAAAACCCTAATGACCCACACAAAGAAGTAAAGAGCGAACCAGAAAAGTGATTTTTCTGAGCCGTCGTCGTTCACTTTCCCGTCTTCGTTGCGTAAAATCCTTAATATCAGCCAAAAGCCGCACAGTAACCTACGTCATAAATAACCACTGACATCACATATTGAGCCGCCGATCAAATTTTGTCTATTCTTTTTAAAAAATATCTGAACTGCTCGGCTAGCAGCTTAAAAAAGTCTTCATATGATTGTTCTAAATTTTCAAACGATGAAAAGTTAATATTTAGGGTTCAGTTCTTCTTTAAAAAGAATGAAAATCCTTGAATAGAAAGTTACTTTACCTGGCTTGGCTAAAACTTGTTATAGTCTTCAGGATTAAGTATCAACGATTGCCAACTGTATTCCCACATTGAAAGAAAATTTTGAAACATTTTGGCATTTTCCAGGGGAAATCGGTGACTTTGAACGTGAGGAGTCAACAAAGGTCATCCGGGACACTGAATGGGCTACTCGTAATGTCATGCTTGGTTTTGATATTGCAGGTTTGTTATTTCAAAAAAGGATTTCGATGCGATACATTTTGAATTTTAACGTTAGGCAAAAAGTTTAAGGCTAGAAATAATGAAACGATCAGTTCGGCTCTAAAGTTAAATCTTCTTTAGCATTATAAGTATTTTGTTTGATCGCCACACACTTGCGACTTCTTCCTCCTGTATATCGTCATCGTTGTAATTGTAATTATTATCATCATCTATCGCCAGTGTCGCTGAAACCCACTGGGTTATTATAGTTGTTATCATTATCATCGTCATCGCCATCACTTTGATTAGATTCAGTTATCGAGATCTTAGAAGGTCAAATTTTATTATGTTTACCACTTTCAATTCATCTTTATCGTCATGGGCGTCATTGTAAAGAATGTCAACATCGTCATTACCATTATCATAAACACTGCCATTGTCGTAACTATCACCACCATCGTTTACCACTTTGAATTCATCTTTAGCGTCATTGCCATCATCGTACTAAATGTTAACATCGTCATCACCATCGTCATAAACACTGCCATTGTCGTAACTATCACCACCATCGTTTACCACTTTGGATTCATCATTAGCGTTATTGCCATCATCGTAATGAATGTCAACATCATCACCTCCATCATAAACACTGCCACTGACATGACTATCACCACCATCGTTGACCACTTTGAATTAATCTTTAGCGTCATTGCCATCATCGTAATGAATGTCAACATCATCATCACCATTATCATAAAGACTGCCGATGTTATGACTATCATCACCATCGTTTACCACTTTGACATCATCCTTATTGTCATTGTCATCATCACCGTGATTGTCAACATCGTCATCACCATCATCTAAACATTGCCACTGACATGACTATCACTACCATCGCTTACCACTTTGAATTCATCTTTAACGTCATTGCCATCATCGTAACGAATGTCAACATCATCACCATCATCATAAACACTGCCATTGTCATGATTATCATTTTCATTGTTGTTATCAACCGTCATTATAACCATCATTTTAGTCACCACACTTCATCATTGTTAGCTGTTTCTTTTGCTTGCGTCCTCTTGTTTTACTAATCATGAGGCCGCCTTAAATTATAACTCATTTTTGTGGCGAAGGCCTTCTGGGAAGGCTTTCGCCAATATATCATGGCCTTGAGTGAGTGAAAGCGTAACCATCTTCGAGCTTCTGACGAATGAACTTCGTCAAGAATTCGTATCGCGATCATTTCCGGATGGACTCCGAGATTTTTATTGTTTCTAATAACTATCTAACTTCTTTAATCCTTGTTTTTATTAGATCGAGCGAGATGAGGTAAGTTGTTTTATAATAAACCGTTCCTTTCGGAGCGATCGTTGTTTAT
>JAOBAY020042621.1:0-13821 GCA_025331085.2 Zoanthus sociatus
GACCATGTTATCAATGATATCCTATACGAGAACCTCCCGCGCATCACAGACCAGATCGTCTGGAGGAGACTTGGGATTACTGGCCGCTTTCTCTGCCACCAAGAGCTAGCCATCTTGTCCTATGGGAGCCATCCCAAGTCTGGAAGAGGCCTGGGAGATCTGCCACCAACTTCATAGACACCCTCAAGAAGGATACAGGGGAGACAAGTTCTCCAGATCAATTAACAGCAGCGAGGGTTGAATTCTAGACAAGAAGTTGGCTGAGGCCGCCATGATGATGAATAACAATACTTTGTTATGCCAAAAAAAGGAACATGCGTCAGTACTCTTGGAAGAATAAACTATTTTTCTTTAGTTTGTTTTAATTGCTGCGATTTCCTAATATCGCAGTGACACACAGGTTCTTGACTTACTTCCCCTAAAAGCAAAATTTCTAAAGATCAGAGGTATCCACAATGATTTTCACAAACATGATATCATCACGGACATAGGCGTGGGTATTTAAGTCTGACAGTGGGAAAAATAAGGGACATCCGGACAATATATTCATTTCCCTTCGAGGCTTCTGGAATGAGGAACTATTGGGGTCTGGTCTAAAGGCATCTATAACATGCTCCATGTTATCTTGATCCAATATCATTAAGTTCACCTTCTGTCTGAATGGCCAGCGGAGTAGTGAATCATACTGTCCTCGCATAACCACAAAAAACAACGAGATGTGGGTGCCTTTCCCCATTCCATCGCCATTAAGGTAAATCCTTGCACACATTTTGTATCCATGGCGACTTGTATAAAAACTTGGGCTGTAGAAGGATGTTTGGCGTCCCCCTTGAGCGTCACTCCTCCTTCGTGCAAAGTCAGAAATCTTCCAGAGTAAAATGCCATCATAACTAGTAACCTCCTGTTGCCTGATGCACTCTTCAAGATCTGCAAGAGCGACGTTACTTAAAGCCAGCATGTGGTCTTGAGATTCTACTCTCCGTTCCAATCTTCTAACATTTTCTTGTGATAACTCCAGTTGGCGTTGGAGATAACTATTCTGGCGTCGTACATCTTCAACACTTTTGTTGCTTTCAGTCAACAAGATATCATGATCAGCTGCCTTGTTTTCAACATTCACTAGCCTTCTTGCGATCTCTGCTTGTGTTGTGGATGCTGGGTCAGAGTTGGGGAAACGACTGGTGTTGTCACCTTCGTTTGAATTGTCACGTAGTGAAACTGTTCGTCTTTCAACACTTGTAAGTCTTTCGCTTTGCTCTCTCAATCTTTGCCTCATATCTTTGTTCTCTTCTACAACACCCTCAACATGGCTCACCAAATTTCTCACGATGTTTTCTGAATCACCGAGGAAGGCTGCAGTTGATGATGCAGCTGCTTCCATCACGGCAGCAACAGGTCCTGATGCAGCTCTTCCCAAGAGGGAAGCAACAGCTCCTGATCCATCTCTTCCCAAGGTGGAAGCAACAGCTCCTGATGCAGCTCTTCCCTCACCCGTTATCAGGTTCTGCACATCGTCACCAAGTTTCATCACCATTACCAACAGCAAAGTAAGATGGGACACAGCTGCGTCCTTCATGTGCTTCTTCCTCTTGTCTACAACCATCGGCTGTAAAGAGAAAAACCAAAACATCAGTTTAGCA
Source organism: Zoanthus sociatus (assembly GCA_025331085.2). NCBI lineage: Eukaryota > Metazoa > Cnidaria > Anthozoa > Zoantharia > Zoanthidae > Zoanthus > Zoanthus sociatus. The sequence continues at coordinate 1,641 of JAOBAY020042621.1, forward strand.
CACATGCTTCACGGAAATGAAGACTTCTAATGACATTTAAATGATTTCATTGCATTATGCTCTCGTCCAAAGAAAGAAACTATAAAAATGATGGGATATTGTAGGTACGGCCCAAGAAAAATCGTGTAAAAATAGAGAATTTCGTTCAACAAAAGTAGTTACCGAAGACATAAAAATTCCTCACTTAAGCTAAGAACTTGGACTTCACCAATCTTTTTTTAGTATAAACCTACTCACGCTCTAACACGCATCCTGCATTCTGATTGGCTGCTCTGCTAGAGGTCTATTTGTGATAGCCAACTAGCAGAGAAAAGATGGCGGATCAACACAATAATGAGCCCCGTTTTGCTATAATATCAGAGGATTTCACCGATAATTTAATTTGTACATCCAGTTAGTAGGTTTATTCTAAAACTCCCAGTTAGACCTCACCGCCTCATGGACTACGAGTATGAATAACCTATCCGGCTTCCGGCCGCATGGGCTATTAACTCGTACAGTATTCCATTCGTTCTCGAGTTTTAATTGTTAATTAGTGACCTGCCTCTATGTTAGATGAAATCAATATCAAGAGAATACTAGTCGATCTTATTGCAAGTCTTAAGACTAAAGATTTTATACAACATGTCAATGTTTAAAAACATAGGCGGAGAACCATATTCCTCTTACGAAGGGCTAACACACGCAACATCAACTTTGTAATTTCTCAAATTATTCAACTTAGAGCTTCTGTTAAGCCATGTGCTTCACTTACTCGCTGACCAGCTTCCATATAAATAGTATAAAAACTATTTTATAGTGGTTTACATAAGCGACACTGATAAAAATGCTTACTTTCGACAAAAAAAAAAACATTTAAAGAACAGCTATATTAACACACCAACCTCAACTTGTGGACAGCCAGCATTAACAAACGGACATGGTCCACCTATGGCCTCGCAATCTCCCCTTGCGGGTTCTTGATGTTCTGTTGGCTAAATTGACAAGTTTCTTTATATTAATTCGTACATTTTTATTTACCAGAAGGTCTTTTAAAAAGGTTACTATTTAAACAAAAAACCTGATTTAAGCTGAGATGTTCAATATTAAAACGTGATTGTTGAGATCACCTTTTCTTGTTCTTATCTCTGTGCAAATATATCGATTGGTTATATCTTTTTGTTACCCATCTAAATTGTGCAAATTTTACATGACTTTCCATGACCCTAACCAAAATTCCATGACTTTCAAGGCATGGAAAATGAAATTCTAAAATTCCATGACTTTTCATGTTTTCCGTGACCCGTACCAAAACTGAATATGCTTACAAGTCTGTAGGTGACTCAACAGCTAGAGCATTTAACCTTGTGGACTGCCCCTTGTAATAGAGGATGATAATAATAATGCTGCCTTCTTACCTTGTGGCGCTGAACAAAGTTATTACATTTTGTGCACTTCACTGGAAAGGAAGGACAGTCGTTGTTGTGGTGAGCCTACGATAAAAAGAACAAACAAAAAAACAATAAAACATCATTTGAAAAGGCAGCATAGTTATATATATATGTTGTTCTAAAGAACATATGGCAAGAAACATACGTTTCGTCCTTAAAGTGCCTAAGACACGAAAGAATTTTTTGAGAGCCAAAAGATCACTATTAGACAAGCATAAATTTATACTAAGTTTGAGGGAATTCTGATAAAATCGCGTGAAGTTATGGCTATTTTTTCCAAGGGGTTTCGCCTCTCATTTTTGGTTCCCTAATTTGGAAGACTTGGACCGAGCGTGAAGTCAAGTGGGAGGAACATTTTCCCGCATCTTTTGAAAACATAAAATAGAGGTTTAACACTAAGTATAACAGTAATTTTATTTAAGTGGTATTTCAAATTTGAGCGAGAAGTGTTTTCTATAATATTTTTTCATGTCCACCAAAACTCCTGGAGTTTTGAAAGTCAATAAGATTTTTTAGTCAATACAAATGCTAAATTATGCCTTTTTGACAAAACATTAATAATTTCAATAACTGTCTTTCATTGGTATTTATGCTAATATAATAAAGATCGCTTGGCTGACAAAAACTTGATATCGTGTCATAAGCACTTTAAAATATATACATCAGTTTTCTATGATATACATAAAACATCCTTACCATTCTAATGATGATGGCAAAAAAGAAATTTCGGTTACGATTTTTTTTATGGCATAACTTAAGTTTAAAGTTTGACAAAATCACTCCGGATTCACCTTGACCGTGCGACGGGAGGCTGGTAGCTACTATATTGATATCTGATTCGTGACGTCAAATGCAGAATTTAGTAGTCAAAGTCCAGCCCTGCTTCTGATATATTTCAATTTATGGAGCCACAACACACCTCACTACCATGTTTACAAGAAAACGGAACAAATATATAAATACAGGCCCAGTCTATCACTACGAATATCTATTTTTGACGTCACAGACCAAAACGTATGGTAGTTACCAGGCTCCGATCACTTGGTCGCGGTGAATTCAGAAATGATTTCCCCAAACTTTAAAAATAATTAATGCAAATTACACCAAGAAGAAAAATCTTTATCTCTCTCTCTGGCTCTATCGTTGGAAAGTTGTAAAGGAGAAAGAACAAGAACAAAAACTTAACAATACTATATTCACACTGACAGCTAATAATGAGAAGGTATAATAAATTTAACTGCAGTAACATTTTTGGTTTCTCGGTCAATTTTCTTAAAATCAAAACTTACACGACTGAAAAACTAAAATATGTTGTCACTGCAGCCAAATTTAATGAAGAGTTTCGTTTATAAAAACGATAATAGTACCAAAAACATTGAGTATAGGCTACCTGTGATAACCTTGGTGGGGCTAATTGCAACAGGCAGCCTTAATAAGTTAAAATTACTATACTAGGATGCATTAAATAAATAACTGAGTATAATGGTGCTAATATTAATTTAAGAATACTTAATACTTAATCTACTACTGCAGTAATAAACTACAATTTTTGTAGTTTATTATTATTGTTTCTGCTCTGCAGCAGTCAATTTTGAAAACATTTCAAAAGATCTGCAACATACTTATCATGCATATGAAGGCAAAATTTTTTTCCTTAGTAAAAAACTGTTACTTGTAAGTTCAATTTCTGAATTTTTTATATGTGTTCAAAATCTCAACTTCATAATCTTGGGCGAGTAGCTTGGAGCCAGAATTCTACAATTGGTATCTGAAGTAAAATAAATTACCCATACAATCTCTGCAGCTTTCTTTGGTCGCAACACTTAAACATGGCATCTTTATAAAAAACTTTTTAAGCTTTATTTCGCCGAGAATGGCATATTTGTGATTTAGAATCAAGCTCTTGAAAGATAGTTGTAGTTAGCCTGACTAACATGTTTGTTGTCAGAGACCAATTAGAACTTACAGTAGGCACCAATTCATGTGCTTGTCTAAGGTTGAAACATTGATTGGGTATAAAAAAGTTACTAAAAATCTGATTTCAAATATTTTTAGGTGACGAAAAAAAAATTAGTCTTCATTTGCTTTTCAAGGTAATGGAAGGGGAACATTATAGGTGATGACTGCTCTCCACAATCATAGCACTTTTTCTTAGGCCGGCCTTTCTGCCAGCTGTTGCCCCCTTAGCTCTCACCACCTCCGCCTTACTCAACACCTCCCTCCCCCCTGCCCTTTTCTTGTCACGTGTCCAAACCATCTCAATCTTCTCTGCCTTAATTTACAAAATTTACATATAATTATTTTTGGCATTTCACTGCTAGATCTCACAACCTGCCACCTCACTCCTGCCATGTACCTCAGCATTCGCACAGGAGGCAGCGTGGGAGGCAGCGTGGCTTGGTGGTTGGAGTTGGGGATTTGAATGCAGAAGACAAGGGTTCGAATCCCTGACTCGGACTACCAAATGAATTTATTTCTAATTGTCCTCAGTAATCCCAGGGACTCATTCACCACGCTTTGTAAATAGCCAACTGGTTTGCCTCCTGCCAGTTGGGATTCTTAACTGGAAACACGGGATTTTAACATGACACTGAAAAGCCCTTCAGGGGAGTTGTCATTATCATCATTATCCTGCAATCACATGTGCTTAAGAAACTGATTACATGGAGATAACTTATTCTACAAATTTTACAAACCTCAACAGCATTTATGCTTATCTCTGCTTTACAAAAATCACATTTCACCATACGGCAACTGCACTGGGATTCAAGATGTTTAGCAAGCTCAGATTTTTTTACCATCATTCCACATGTGGGGTGTGGGCACAGAACTTGGGTGTATTCACATACTGAGTTATGAGTCTGTTAATTTTAGAAACCACATTAGTATACAGTAAATAAAACTACAAAACAACAAACCATTTTCTAATTTCATCAAAAAATAATTTATCAGATAATTTACAAATTAAAATAATGAGCTTTTTACCTCCAGCTCTCTCACTTCCCCTTCCCAGGGGCATCCTTCATTTCTGTTAATGCAGTGAACTTCCAGAGCAAGAACCTCCCTTTTTATGAAATTATCAGGAAAAATCTGTAATGCAAATTGAATAAAAGCATTCTAGTAACTAATAAATTAAATAAAATGCTAAGATTCATGCCAAGAGTAAGATTGCAGGATAAGATTACTAACAAAGAGTTCTGAAAAAAGTGTGGGGTGGAGAACCTTCAACATAGATTAAAGAAAATGAGGTTGAGATGGTTCGGTCATGGAAAACATTGGTGTAAGAGTAGAATACTGTACTTAGGAGAGCAATAAAGCTGGATGTGAAAGGTAGAATGCCAGTACAGGGCTGGAAATAATATTTTGCACTTGAAAGGACATATGTCCTACCAAAACAACATCTTGGTCGGATAAAGTAAAATTTTGGTCGGACATAACCTAAAACAAAAGGTTGACTTTAATTATCTTTCAGTTACCGATCTATCACTTTTCTTTCCTTGCAATTTGTTCGCATTTCTGTTCCTCGTAATACCAATAATAGATATTAATATATAGGCGATTTGACAAAAAACATCGACATAAAAGTCTTCCTTTGAAGTTAACAACCTCACTGACCGAAAACAAAACTATTGCTGTTACTCCAACGGTTTGTTTAAGACAACAAAAAGTAACTTCTTCAGTAGTCATTCAAATATGGTAGAACAGGTACCGAGAAATAAACGAAATGGGCTATAAAATGTTATACAGTAACTCAACAATGTTGTAAAACGTCTCCTGCCTCATCATCAACTTCATTACCTTTACCGGCTGAAAATGGCTTGGTCCTCATTGTCATGCAGTGGTGTTGGTGGACGAATCATTTGAAGATGTTGAAGACTGATATGAAAGCTTTGTACTAGCCCACTTCCTGTAAGCCTTTCTTGGTTTTTGATTTAGTCGTTGAGCATTGCCTGCATTCCAAGCTAAGACAGCTTCAGATGCATCAAAATCTTCCAGTAGAGGACCTTGAAGTCTTATTCGTAAGAGGTCTTCTACCGGTGATAGGGAAAGTGACGCTCATCTTAAGTTTATGTTTTGACTTACAGCTCGGCATTAGATACTGGTAGAGTAAACACTTGGCGAACTGGGAGGAGAATGCTAACCCACTGCGATGCCCGCGATGAATGAAATAATTTGTACTCTCTTTTACGAGGTCTAGATCGATTGCAACCATTCGACTTCCTTAAAGTTTAAGCGGGGCTTGCAATTGTGCAGCATTTTCCAAGACGTGCTCAGCGATCGCGAGTGCATACTGGAAGTTGAATTTTTGTAACATTAAGAAAATTTACTTAGTTTGCTATTATTTCTTGTTGAAAACACATGGAATGTTCAACAAAATGAAAAGAACAATTTGCATGACGAAACGTTTGTCAAGTAATGAAAAATGCGATAGCTTCAGATGCATACCTATTAGGCCACTTAAAAAAAATTCCTGGTTTATCATCAAAATTTTCTCAAAATTCAGTGAGGGAGGGTGGTTTTTTTTTTTTTTTTTAGCGTTAATGCTTTTGCGGACTGCTGAGTTAGTTCGGGAATAAATCTGCACCACCAATTACCAAACTAAGTTGGACAAAGTGACATTTCTAAAGTAGAGTTTGAATTGCTAAACGAGTGTGACACAAACGCATAGAAAAGGAATAAAGTGTCGTAATATGGTGCCGGCCGAATGGTTTGTCACTCTATTAATTATTATGCAACATGGAAAATGTTTCTCGACTATTTCGTCATATATTTTTTTATTAAAAATATTAAAAAAAAAGTCAATGAGCTGGCAAAAATCAGTGCGTGCGCTGATGATAAAACCGGGATTTTTTTAAATTAAGTAGCCTAATTACTTTTGTCCGGTGATCGTTAAGAGAAGAGGGAGAGAAGGCTTGCAACTAGACGGCCGCTTCAACTTCAAACTAGTATTAACGCTAAAATACTGAAAGTCTCACTTGAATGGCGACGGTTGTTGATCGATGAAATCTTGATCTATCTCTTCGATGAGTTTGAACTATATACCTCCAATATATTTCGGACGTTTAGTTTTCAATTAAGAGTTGCGTCACTTCGTCAGCTTGTCAAGTTTTGTCAAGATTTAAACTTTAAACATAAAAATCTTTTAGTTGCACTAACACTGCACTATCTTTTAATTAGTTGCACTAACATCTGCACTATCTAGCCCGTGGATTTTTATAAGAATTTCTTTTATAAGAACGTCGGGTTGCAAATCGGCCAAAATTTAAAAACATTCTAAGAACAAACCGACGCTGAGGAATGGCATAGAACTGTATTTTATTATAAAATCCCAGCACAAAATCATAGAATCGGCAAATAGTCGATAGTGCAACATTGTTTGCAACTAGAATAAAATACATGAAAATTTTACGAATACGAGGACAATTTGCAGGAGTCATTATTTTTTATTTCTTTCTTTACAACGTGTTTGAGAAAAAAAAAACACACACGCTTACACTCTTTTTTTTATAAAAGCTAAATCCTTTACGAGCCTAGTGGCCCATGGAGCCGGCGCTTATCTCCGGTTTCTGTAGTGTTAAGCGGATGAGAGTCGTTGCCTCCCCCTAGACGGGACACTAATCCATCGCAGGTTAGCTTCCAGCAAACGCTGGTACTCATTTATTGGTACCTACCTGGTACTGGTACCTCCCGGAAGGGTGGAAAGCTGAGTTGGCTTAGGCGGAAAAGAAGGTCACACAAATATTCGAAACTCGGCAATCTGCCGGGGTTGAACTGGGGACCTTGTGGTTGGAAAGCAGAGCTCTTACTAACTGCGCCAATCACGTCCACCCTAAATGACAGTTTAAACAAACCTAAAATTCCGCAGCATTATCATACCCTTGGTTAGTAGTATATATAAGTTCTCGAAACTTCCACTGAAAACTGAAATTGAATACAATGCAATATCTTTTCATTTTTATGAGGCTTCCCAGTCTTTTATTACTATTAGTAATAAGAAAACAGCCAGCGGGTAGGACAATAAAACCAATTTTAAATTATAGAAAATAATTATCAGCCTGGTTAGCCTAATTGTTAAGGTGCCAGTCTATCGTGCGGGAGGCTCGGGTTCGATTCCTGGCCGGACCAACACTCTTAAAATAATTGAGGAGAAAGTGCTGCCTTTGCTCTAACATCTGCAAACGGTTCTAAGACTTTCGCGTCTTCTCGGATAAGGACGTTAAACCGTAGGTCCCGTCTCTCGACACTTTATCGAGGGACTTGAAAGAACCCATACATTTGTCAAAAAGAGCAGGGTAGTGATTCCGATGTTGTGGTCTGTCTTCCTGACTAGTAAAAAAGTCCTGACTAGTAATGAGGGCATTTACATATGTGAGCCGCTGTTGCGGACTATCTAAGACCCTCAACTGTCTGACCCTGTCTATACTAAAAGCCCTGACTGGGGAGAACTTGTATATATTGTATTGTATTGTATTGGTTTCTGTGTTTACACAGCCTGATGTAAAAACGCGGGATGTTGGGAAAACATGTATGAAACCACGAAGGGAGGCTTCGCTGTCGCTCTTCCAATTAAATCAAATTCGATCAAAGCAATATCGTACACGCACAAGCACTTTTAACAAATTGCTCAGCTTGCGCCTTTTTGACTCCAGTCCGTGCTCTCATTGGTTAAATCGAGGTCACGTGGATGATTTTAAATCAAGTGTTCCCGCTCGTCAACATCTCCAACACTGTAACCCAACCGGTGTACATTGCTTTGCGCTTCACCTTTGAGAGCGGAAAATTTTGATAATTGCGATTTATTTTGTTTATGCTATATAAAAAACGCTTTTAAAATGACTTGATGTTTTCCTCGATTCAACTTTAGATTCTCGGGAAACAAAACTGGTGTTTTACCCGTGAGCAGTAACAATACGTGCGTTGCTAAATAGCGAAACCAGAAACCAAAAAAAAAAAAAAATCATCAGTCAACAACGGGTATTTAGTAAACAGCGAAACTAAATCTAGAAACCAGAAACCAGAAAAAGAGAAAGTGCAGCAACGAATGCAAAAACAGAACTTTACAGATATATTAAAAATAGAGATGCGGGAGTTTCTGTCCGACAATCTCAAATCTAAAGTTTTAAAGTTTTATAGAAATAAGCGCTGTCATTGAATTCCGCGGCCGGTCAACATTACTCAAGTCTTTCAACTTTATTTATAACTTTCGACACGCCTTTCTTAACAATATATAACTGTAGACAAACAAATTCATCCAGTTGTACCTGTAGACAATATTTGCTTGCAGATTGTTGATTTTTCTTAGGTCAGTTTCTGGCCTGGTTTCTAGTTTCTGCATAAATGTATCACTCGTAAATGTAATATCAACAGTAAATCCAATATTTTTCTAACCGTAAGTGTAATACTTTTTTAAAACCGTAAATGTAATACCTCCGACCACAGGTAGCCCAAGCTCCCATCACGAATACTAAAAGTGTTGATTTACAACAGATTAATTATATGGGGACTTCTGAACTTACGTTTTTTTTACCTTAAATTTCATTAAAATTCAATGAAATACACACAGTGTCTTGGAATTATTTCGTATAATCTCCTGTCTGAGTTTTATCTAATTCCGCTAACCATCGTTGGGTATGAGGGGAATTTTTAGGATTTATTTTATCTGACCATCGTTTCTATGAGTAGTAAGCTTTGTGTCTTGTATTCTATTTTATCCCATGCCTTAAAAAATACAGCGCGCGCGGTATCCAACTGGTAGTATCCAACGGGTAGCCTGATTCCACCCAGCTTTCCCGCCATTACTTGCGAGCGACTATCGAAAATGGCGCTAAAACTGTGTGCGTACGTTTCAGAAATGGCGCCAAAGTTGTTGTTCAACGTTGTAAGAGCTTAAAACGTCAGGACAAATTGCGGTTTTAACTCATGGTTCTCCTGGGGGAGGTACTCCCACATATGAGCTATAAGGGTATGTGCCGCCCAATAGGGTCTACTTTTTCAACCTAAATTCATAAACAGGGTATGGGTTTTTAACAGAAAATCATTAACAGTGTACGCTTTAACCCTCTGTAACTGTCATAGACAGGGTAAAATTTTGTCCACGGGGCCAGTGTTCCGGTATCAGAAATAATTTTGTTTTTAAGGGCAGACAGGAACAAGCTGTCAACATCTGCATTCAAGCGCGTTAGTAGTACCCCGCTTGACGTGACACGTTGTATGGCTATCTTGAAAACATGGGACAAGGAATAGGGGACCGGGAAAAAAGCCAACGGGGATCGGGGAGCGAGTAACGGGGAACGGAGTTTCCCAGTTTTCCCAGTTTTACTGGGAACTAAACCATCCGTAGATCCCATACGCCACTTCATCCGGGACCCGAGTGGCGTATTTTCCGCATGTCACCTTTGTGAGTGTCGTATCGTTCAATGACACAATAAAATTGTGTTAGAAACACAATAAAATCGGAAATATTCAATATTTAGACTCCATATAATAAAAAGAAAATTACACGTTGGCTTAAACATATGAAGTTTATCTTCTCATGGCAAAAATATTTTACTCGTTCGCTGCGCTCACTCGTTAAATATTTTTACCACTCGAAGATAAACTTCATATGTTCACGCCACCGTGTAATATCCTCTATATACTACACCCCTCAATTAGCATTGCTATACGCGTGTAATGTTGATTGTAGAATCTAACTGTAAAATTTTTGAAAATAAACTGGAACTTGAAACATGAACTCAATATTTAATTAACACTTATTGACTGGGACCGAGGAAAAGAGTATATCTTGCGGTCCCGAGACCAAACATGGCCGTCGAGGGAGCACAAAACATATTGCTTTCCCTAGCTTAAGATCAATAAGCGTTTTGTTATATACCAACTATCAAAGAAGAACAAAAAGTAGCTTTTATAGAAAGTTTTTATTATCCAATCTTGTGTTTTGTAAATTCCAATGAATTACAATTAACTTCCGGTTTGTTGTGAGAAATTTTAAAATCTTTTCTGGAATTTTGGTCTTAATTATTTACAGACATTTCGACAGAGATCATCAGTCTTCATCAGTGAAGTTTGTCACGTGTCAGTTCACTTTCACGTGACAAACGACAAGGAACGGAGAAGAAGGCTTATTTTGTTATTTATCGGTCCATAACATCTTGTTACCCGCTGATCGCTTGGTTGCTGGGTAATAGCGAAACTTGTTCACATGCGCGTGATGTCCTCTCGTCCAATAACGGTACGGTATCTAACAACTTAACTTAATTTATAACCTAAAAAGTTAAAGTTTCAAAAAAGTCAAATGACTAGTAACGTCATCTTCCAGTTAATGTGAAACTTGGTGTTTTCAACCAATGGACTGCCCCTATAAACAACACTCCTTTCGAGGCACTTGACCTTCTAGTGCGGATTTATTTCTCTCTTTTAAAATCTGGTTTGGTCCTGATTTCTGGGGTTAACGTTCGAGAGAATTCGGAAGCAGGAACTCTTGGTTGCAGCGCCCAAATCTTAGCCGGAGTTTCAGCGCCAATGTTCTAGCGCAGACTGCAAAGCTATGATAGGAATTCAATTGTATCTTTAACCAATATTATCTGGAAACAAAATTATACACCAAAAGAAATTCGATCATGAAACGTTGCAGTAAGGCAGTAGTGCTTGCATAGTTTTCAAATAGTATAGTTATAAAGGTAGGCGTCAAGCTAGAAACCGCTAAAATTCTAGCGAGGCCTTCCAAGGGGGGTCTTTTTGTTGTTTTGTTGCTCATCTATTGTCTTATCTTTCTGGCTAGAGACAAGCGCGGCTATCTTTGGGGCAATAACTTTTTTCGCTCTCTCTAATCTTTGCTAAAATATAACTGCTCGGTAAACCGGCTTAATTTTTGCGTCCGGCAGTAGAATCTTTAATCTCTTAAATAAAAGATAACCTGCCATTTTAGTTTCCAGTAACTGTAATGCCTTAAATGAAAACAAAAATCACAGATATATAATTAAAGTCATGCTGGCCTGGTCGATCATAATGTCACTGTCAAAAAATCAAACAAGGAAAAGATGTTGCTTTGACGAATTAAAGCAGCTTTGATATATTAAAATTCAACTTGGGTCCAAGGCTAAGGGTACTAAAACAGAAGAAATCCAGCAGACAGTGACAAAGGAATAATTTATATCTTTTGTTTAATTTACATGCCTCTAAGCCTCGAACCTAAGAGCGAGAAATTTTAATATATCGAAATTGGTCTATTAAAAATGGATTGTTGTCGTGAATTGTCGCTTTATTCGTCGGGAGCTCTCGCTTAGTTCAACTGGAATGAGATTGCAACACATTTTACACAGGAACAGCGCAACAGGGGCGGAGGCCGGGGAAGGAGTGCATGTCCCCTCCACCCTATTCTCCCCTCCCCCACTCTTTTCAGAATTTTGATTTTTTTAGCTTTTGTGCTTGTGGAAACGTTGAAATGAATGTCTAGATAGAATTTTTACATAAGATCCATTGCTTTTATACACTGGGCCGGAAATGCATTTTTCAACATTTAAATGACTAAACACAAAACTACACTGGAAATAAGTTTATTTTGAACCCCTCCCCAGCAAATTTATCAAGTGACTTTTGCCTTCGTGACGTCAAGTCCTTCCCCCAAGCCCTCCCATCCCTCTCACTTTAAAAACGATGCGCTGCCCTTGTTACAACTTTTGATTGCTGTCGCTTGTGTCACCAAAACCCCTTGGACGTCTTTACCAGCAGAACTCAGAAAAACTCAAAAA
>JAOBAY020042636.1:0-13820 GCA_025331085.2 Zoanthus sociatus
GGAGTACCCGGAGAAAAACCCTCGGAGTCAGATAGAGATGAACAAATCTCAGCCCACATGCGGACCCCGGGAGTCGAACCCGGGTCGTAGAGGTGGGAAGCGCGAGTGATGACCACTACGCCAACCTGACTCCCAAAAATGAACATCAATTATATCTAAAATAATTGCAAGGCACGTCCCTATTGCACAATCTAAACTTTGTATCCCTTCTAAACACCCTTTGTTGTCGTTCTACACTTCCTTCCCCATGCAATCAGAATGCAGTTGATGATTATTCAAATCAGCTTGTTTCCCTCCAGGTCAATAAAAACGAAACTAAAGCATTAATGGATGCTATCATATAGACACTAAAACTGTAAAGTAAATAAATCTTAAAATATTTTCAGAGCTTCTAGTGATCGAAACTGTGTAATACCTACATACGAATTAAAAAAAGGTTTTTAAATACCGTTAGATATTTCTCATGGCTAATCTTTTGTTTCACTTTGGCAATCTTATTTATTCTCTCTATACATAACTGAATTACTAGAATCCTTAGAAAATAAAATGTATACCAATAGCATGATATAGTGTCTCCTGCCACGAGGAACCGGCCTTCAACTCTGCTGAATCAATGAAGATTTTAAGTGTTGAATCCAGTTCCTGAAGAAATTCAAGGATTTGTGTTGCTACGAATTTGTCACTGTGTGAGTACGAGATGAAAACATCGTATGTATTGAACTCTGAGGCTGGTGATGTTGGCTGAAGAGTTTCTGACGCAGTCTCTTTTCCATTAAATTGAAACCATGTGGTAACAGTAACAACAGCATCTTCCATTTTTTCTGCACATCTCGTTCTGTAAGTTAACAAATGGCATATATGTTTTAAAATTAGGCTTTCAGCTGCGCATGCACAATTTGTATTACTACTTGCAATAAGTATAAAACAGTATATTAGGTACAAATATAGATAGCATGCACAAAAGTGCTGGTAGCTAACTTTAAGTTCACTTTTTACCCTCAGACCAATTTTTCGCTACTTTTAGTGATATTTTTGATGATATCTCCGTCATAATTTTGAAATGTGAAAAATCCGATAATTACATCACAGATTGAATAAAAAGGAAGCCTCTTGAATATTTTGAGATTTGAAGGAGGAGATAGGTTTTGTAAATGTAGTTTTTCAAGAGAAATTTGAGTTAGGGGGAATTTTAGTGAGGTTTGAAAATTAATTTTGGAGTTGATATTTGATAGAAAACCGCCAAACCCGCGTTACCTAACGAAAGTTGTACTTTCGCGTGGTCTAGAGGGACGGTTTGGCGGTCATCCCAAAATTCTTCTGAATCAAATACTCCTTTCAACTCCTTCACTATCGACCAAAATTTAGGGTAGAGAGTCCTCTTAAGCAACGGTAATATGCACTATGGTCACGTTAGGAGTGGACTTACCCCTTAAAACTAGTCATGCATGGATAGCTAGTTCGGTGTAGTAGAACACAAAGGCTTACTCCTGAACGGAGTAGCTGCCTCGGCTAGGTCTTATAAGCAGCTGTTGCGAATATTTTCTGTCTTATCAGCATGACCTTATCAAGCGAATAAAATGAGATTCCCCAAAAGAATTTAAGATGTAGAAAAAGCGCAATATTAATGGTTGTGGGATGTGACCGTATAAAGATCAACGTCGAGTATAGATAGCATAAATGTGCTAGTAACTAACTTAAAATACCTATTATCTTCGTCTGAAGGTAGCTAGAACATCCCACAACCATTTCAGTTTGACTATATACAGCATTTCAAGTACTTTGCCGATGAACTAAGGCTTAAAATATCAGCTTGGAGTTTTACACTAGTTATTGCAATGGCATAAACAATTCAGTCTATAGTTGTTTTAAATTCATTTAACATTGGCTTGCTTTTCAACAGCACCGGACAACGTTTTGAATTTCACCCTTTCCTAATTCCCTCGATTGGACTTCGCATTCTTTCCAATGAATTTCAATGATTAAACGTTAAATTTCTTTAGACTTTTGTAATAGATTTTGGATTCCAAAACTCCATCAAACAAAGTTTGGGTTTCCGAAAACGGATTCCAATTTTCAGACTGACGTTATGGATTCAGAATTCTACAATCTACAAAACATATATTCCAACATCTATATTATGATTTCTACCATTTCTTTACTTAAATACAAGTTTCAAGATGGTTTTCGAATTCCATACTAAGGCCGGATTCCACGTCTCTTTGGCTGTATCGTAGGTACCCTGCGAGCAGAGATCTCTTATGTCCCCATGTAAAGCGAGAGGAAAAAGAAACATCTGCGAACAGTCGCTCGATCTTCTAAAGTTGCCGCAGTCCAGAAACCTGGACGTACCAGTCCGGTTTGAAACTGGTTTGACTGCTTTGTGGCCAAGCAACAACAGCTACCGCTGTTCTTTGGGAGCCTGCAATGCTCGTTGCCATGCGACTAAATCATCCGCTGAATTTTTGTCGTGACTGCGATCTTCTGAATGATCTGCACGTGGGAATAACGTAGCAGAGTCATGGAAACGGTTGCGCATGCTCGACAGAAGATCGAGCGGCTGTTCGAAAATTAAAAGGTCTCTTTTTCCTCTCGTTTTACGTGGGGACATAAGAAATCTCTGCTCGCAGGGTAATCGTATGTTTACGAACTGTTATATTTTTTGATTCAGCAATTGAATTTTGAATTACATAAACTAGATTCTGGCTGTACTGCTACAAGAGTAGCACGCAGAGCAATAATTATCCATTCAAGTTGTTTCTATAAGAGGCTTTTCCAATGATATTTTTCAGTTGTATAGAGTTGCTCAAAGGACGACAGGCAATAAATGATAGGTCTTCGTTTCGTCTTACAGCTTGAGTAAAAAACACTCTTTTTTATAAGAATATACTTTATAAGAATATTGAGGCTGAGGCTGGTTGGAAGAGTTGGAATGAAGTGGCTAAAGTGGCACAGAACAGAATATTCTTATAAAAGAAAAAAAATGTAAGTAAAAAGAATATCTCACCTGCAGTCGATGTACTGAACAAGCTCCATGTACGTGGGTAAAACAGTTACTGGTGCTATGAAGAACGGAGCCAAAAACTCGCGATGCAACTTTCGTCCAATGCACAGTGCGATGTTATACTGCTCGATACAATAATCTGCTTCTACGAAAGACGGAGTGAGTAACACAATCACCCGGCTGCAGCTAGAGATCGCTTCAAACATGTCATTTTGCCATGACTTCTCAGTATTGATAAATTGGACTTTGCAGAAAACTCGCAAGTCTTTAGAATAATTCTTAAACATTTTAACAATATCTAAGGCAGTGTTGTGATCCTCCGAGCTGTGGGACAAGTAAAGATCAAATTTCTCCTTAATGGCCTGAAATAAGAAAATGAAGGTTCGTTGATTAGAAGTATTTTGAACAAAGGATAACTTTCAATGGAAAACTCTAAATCATCTAATTCAATTTGCTTAGTAGATTCATCGCCAAGCACACCGTAAACTACCACATTAAAGCCCTTCGGTTTTATGTCCCCTTCGTTTATAAACCCAACTACCGTATAAGTTCATTCTTTTGCGTTTTTTTTTTAAACATCAAAATTTTTAATCGGAAATTTAATAGCCATAACAAGTGGCCAATAAGATTCGAACAATATCTATAATTATAGCAAAGAAAGAAACAGATATTCATGCATACACATCTTTTTATAAGAATATATTTTATAAAAGGCCATCTACAGACTATTACCTTTAAAGTTTTTCGATGCCACAGTCATCTTAAAAAGCGAAAATTCAATGTCAGCCTCGCGGTTCGAAAAACAGTGTTTTCATATATAAAAAGGAGCGTATATAACAATGCTATGAGTTCTGTTCCACTGTTCATTTCCAACACAATCGTTCAACTCCAATGTTTTGGAATAACAGAACAATCGGCTAGCAACAATCCGGCAGTTTTCCATGCACGCAGATTTTTTGTAACTCAAAATGTTTCAGTTCGTTTCCCAGATACTTTTTATCTCGTCGTTTCGAAACAATTGTTTAATTTTGCTTTTAATCCCACACAGATATAAGGACCTATCCCAAAACCCCAAGGCCCAGTTGCTCAAAAGCCGATTAACACTAACCCAGGGTTAAATGTTTAACCCTTGGTCTTGTTTCCTACTATACATCAGGGACCAGTTATTCAAAAGCCGATTAGCACTAACCCAGGGTTAAATGCTTAACCCATGGCCTTGTTTCCAACCTTACAGGAAAGCATTTGAGATTTTAGTTTGGTATTAACAAGTTCTATTTTTTAAAAATCCAAACAGTATTCTAAATTGAATCGTCTGGCCACCTTTTCTTAAAGAAGAAATTACTCCTTGAAGTTTTGCTCAACCAGGATTAAAATTAACCAGCTTCTGAACAACCCGTCCAGGGCTTTAACGTGGGATTTTATGGTGTGTAAACATACCGTTGATTCAACTTCTTTCTCTCCAAGTTCTTCTTTGAGTTTTTCAAATGTCTGAAACACTGGGTTTTCGGAAAAAGCTGCTTTGTTTGGGCTGGGTGAATAGACAACTATCTTGAGACTACGAAGAGGGAGGCCAGCTTTCATCCATTTGACAGCAGATTTCACCAGCAAACCCAACATTAATTCCTTTGAGTAACCCTTTAAAAACAATTTTCAGATAAAATTAACAAATACAACTTACAGATGAACCTAAATCATCTGGACTATTCAATCATCCGGACTATTCGATTATCCGGACTATTAGATTATCCGGATTATTCGATTATCCGAACTGTTTGATTATCCGGACTATTCCATTATCGGAACTATTCGATCATCTGGACTATTCGATTATCCGGACTATTCGATCATCCGGACTATTCGATTATCCGGACTATCCAATTAGTTATCCTGATTATCCGATTATCAGGACTATTTGATTATCTGGACTTTTTGATTATCCGGACTATTTAATTATCGGGACTATTTCATTATCGGGACTATTCGATTATCCGGACTAATCGATTATCCGGACTAATCCGTTATCGGGACTATTCAATTATCCGGACTTTTTCTCCGGTCCCGTTTTTTATGAATATTAATTAGTTGTCATCTTGAAAACTCAAAGTTGCAAATAAACTGATTAAAACCTTTTAAAAGACTATTAAAACAGAGTAATACATTTGTTCGGAAGTGCGACGAATATCTTTAAACATTTTAGAGTGTTATGAATACCTAAACAGAAATTGGATATTTGTAAATACATAAAGTCTGTGTAAGTTTCATAATTAAAATGTCTCTTTGCTGTTAATATGATTATAAAATTATACCTTTTATTGCCAACGAGCCAGCCGAGCGAAGACGCGAAGCTGGCGAGGCGGCAGCATTATAGAGCCGTGCGAAAGAACTATACAGGCAGAAAAAACTCTTGAGTGATCCAGATTGATGTAAGTAATGTGAGATTTTATGATGTAATGCCAAAGAGGCCTTTTGTCTTCGAATGGACCAATCACAGAGCGTTAACCTTGTGATGTCAAGGCAGCATGGCGAACAAACAGCGGCTATGTAATTCGATTCAAAACAAAATTAATGTTAAAGAGAAACATTTCAACATGCAAAACAAAATGTACCGATAAACGTGTGTATGTTCGTATAGTTTTTACACGTAAAGCACACGCTGAGATATATTAGTTTATGTTTCTTTCCAAATAGTAAAATGAGAGCACCAGTTCTCAGTGCTTGTACAGCTCAGTTCTGTCCGGCCTCATGCTTTTGTCTTGCTCGTTGGCACTTAGCGATAGCTATTACTAGTTTACATTTGTATCTCATTAATATTTATATTTCTAACTATTCAAACTCTTTATTATCCGGACTATTTTCCAAGGTCCCGATGAAACCGGATAATCGACGTTTGACTGTAAAGCAGTAAATGGAATGATGTGTCTGTGTACAAGTTATCGATTTATAAAACTGTTACTTAAGCAGTCAGTGAAATCACGATCCTCAGTCACACCTCTTTTCAGACTGGGAATAAATGTTGGACCCAAATTATAAAAAAAGTGCTAAAATGAGCTTTAGTGGCAAGAGGTTACCAACCTTTGGCTAAATAGTCGAAAGTCTACAATTAAGAATTGTTTGATGTGATCTTCAGTAACCGAGCCTCCAAAATAAATGTCTCATGACCGAGACTCGCAAAAGGTATTGCCATCAAGTTGAGAAATACTCCTAGAGAAGTATTGATAAATGTATCGACCATAACAATGACCTAGTAAACGTCGCCTCCTTCATGAAATACTAACGATTGGAAAACTGGTACCATTTTGGAGTTCAATATATAAACAACCATTGCGCCCAATTTATTGTGATAAAAAACTGATTTTATTAGCAATAATTTTTATATAGCTGCATGTAGTGTTATAAAAAGGTATCAAGAAAAACGCATTCGAAATAACACAGTTGTTTCTTCATGTATAACAACTTTCCCTTAAAGTAAACTTTTTTTAAGAACGTCTTATTTTTAGGCCGAGACTGAACATAATGTTCTGAAACATTTTTGCGATTTTAGCCTCGAATGTTCTTAAAATGTTTCTAATATATAACGAGCAATGGAAAAAAATAATGGATTATAGAAAAAAAAGCAATAATCTGAGATAGATAGAGGAAAAGGGAATTATTAGTCCTGCAACTTCCTACAGTAAAATTTTCACGTAACAATGTTACACTATCGACTATTAGCCCACTCCATGATTTGGTGCCTTAACTTGCAAAATAAAGTTCTCGGCCATTCCTCAGCCTTGGTTGTGTTCTTAACATGTTAAATTTTGACCCATTTTCCAGGTTCTTTTATAAAAAAGAGTGTATCTCAAGATCTAAATCCGCGTTTGAAAATTTTCTTTTTGCTTTGAAAACTGCCTTTTCACACATGAGTTTTTGCGATTAAAATTCAATAATATGGTAGATCTTTTTTATTTTACGGTAACCTTACAAGATTAATTGGGTTAAAGCATCAATAAGTATCAATTGTAAATATTTTATATAGTATACGACAAATTAACTGATGGTATGTTGAAAGCTAGTTCGTACCCAGACTTATTTCACTGACGTGAAATTCACGTCACCACTACGTCAGGGAAATGAGCCTGGGTACGAGGTTGTGTTGAAAGGACAGTGTACCTGATCTCCTGATGCCAACAATGGCATCATAACAGTTCCTTCCTTGTTGTTCAGAATTGGTACCAAACAGCGAAAGACTGCACCAACAGTTTGAGGTGGTGTTTTTGTTCCTCCACCAAAACCGCCTTCAAAACACAAAATTCTTTTGTAGCTACATCTTTCTGGAAGAGGTTTTGACCACCAGCAAAAGAAATTTCTTCGCAGGTCCTCCTCCTTATCTCTGGCCAAATTACGCACACTGATACCAAGATTTCTGTCTAATGCTCCAATAACAGACGATGCAGTGGGCGTATAATCACCTGCAAAAGATTTAATAATAGTATTATAATAAAGTATAAATTTCTAATAAATCACAATAAAGACAAAGCTGAAACGTTAGTAGCGCCGGTTTTGTTTTATGGTTGCGAAACTTGGAAAATTGAACAAAAGTGATGACAAGGAAATTGATGTTTTCCAAAACAAATGCCTACGAAATATATTAGAAGTGCGATGACAAGACCACGTCAGTACAGAAGAGTTATTAGAAAGAGCAGAGATGGAGCCATTGAGCAGAGATATAAAGAGACAAAGATGGAAATTTACAGATCACTTACTTAGAAAAGATGAGAACAGCGATGATGTACGTAATAGCTTTGATATGGGCTCCTGAAGGGAAAAGAAAAGGAAAAGTAAATGTCATAAATGGAATGCTGCGTCGGTGTTTCTAAAGAAACAGTTTTTTTAAAAAATAGATAAGTTATACACCGTAGTGGAAATGATTTTTTTACTGAAAGTTTCGGACTGGAGTCCTTCGTCGGATGGAATGCATGAAAAATAGATAAAGAAATAATAACGCTTCACTTTCTGTTAACCATCTGTCGTCCCGCAAAACATTTTTTTTGTTGTTTTAACATTTTATTCCCTTCAGACGTCTCTATCCTTTTATTTCCTATTGCTTTTTGCATACTCATCTCATTATATCATCTTGATTTGCTTTACTATAAAACCACCTCTTTATTTATTTTTCATACATTCACTCCGACGGACTCCACTCCGAAACGTCAGTAAAAAAAATCCTTTCCACTACGGTGTATAACTTATCTATTTTTAAAGAAAAGGAGAAAGGCCTAAAACCTCCAGGCGAAGAATGATAGAAAAAGAAAGAGAAGATGAAGTATGAAAGTCGTGAGAGGAAGTGAAAAGGATGCTGTGAACCGCAAGTACACTTCCTGTCATTTTGATTTCCGCCTCAGAATCAACTAGTCTTAGTCATCGCGAGTTATGAGAGCCAATCAGAGCGCTCGAAAATGAATATCGGTTGCTTTGGGTAGTACTAAATATGGTTATCAATGAAGTTTTGGTCAATATTCTTGGTAATTAAACATTGGCTTTGCGAAACCTCGAAAATTAGCCGCCATGTTGGTGCACCACCAAGGTCAACCAATATGACGTCATCATAGAATTTATTGTACACACAGTGCATACTTAGTCGCTTATATTTCAATTGCAAATTATTTTATCTGGCTAAAATTTGGTCAAGTTATTTAATTTTTAGTCCTTTTTAAGAAAAACATAATTTTAATTTAGAAAAACATCTGAAAAACAAATCACCTTTTAGTACAAACCATCGAATATCGTCTTTCGGTTTGTCAAGACAGAAAAGAATAATTGATAAAAGGTATAAAACATGTTCAGTCCGTGCCTTCAGATCCTGGTGAAAACCGAGGAGAATTCTCGGACAGGATAAGACCCTCGGCCGCATGCGCATGCGTCTCTTGTTTTCACTGTTCTACTCTCGAATCCTCCAAACGTTTGCCTCGGTTTTTCGCCAGTACGCTATGAAGGCACGGAGAAATGTTTTATTTTTCTAATGAAAACATGTGTTAGTAAGTTTAATATAATACAAGGACAATGGAAAATAATTTAGAAAGTAATAGAACTAAACAATAGAGGTAAGAGGTAAGTAAAAGAACAACAAACTTTGTAATATTTCATAGATTCAAATTAGTTTTACCAGGCACTACGGTTTTCCTCCCTCTGCAAATTCGACTTTCACGCCAAGATCTGAGCGGTCGAGCGATTAAACATTAGCCTCTGGCTAGGAAGAATGGGCAACCACTTCCTTTGCAATAGCCGTTAAATAAAGTATTATTATTATTATTAACTTATACAATTTTATCGTATTTTCATACGATGAAATGCCATTTTAGACTGTATAGTAATACGACATAGTGTGATTTTATACTATAAAATTGGATGTATACAAAAAAAGTGGATTTCCGCGGCAATTCCTTTGTTTTGTATTTCCCGCGCAACCAGTACAGGCAGTGTCCGTGTATCGGCCCGGCAATTCAATCGATAAGGTTGTGCAACCATAGATATTATCTTAGGGTAAAGTAGATAAATACATTAACTTGACACATTAAAAAAACGTTTTTTTTTATTCATAGTTACAAGTTGAAAATCATGAATAATTGTATAAGGGTATAATAGCTAAGAAATGCATGAATACAGATAATAAAGACAAAAAATAGAAAACGCCAATTACAGTTTATATTATCTGATGAAAAGTCATTTTACCTGATTTTTGGAACCCGTTTATCTGATTTGAGAGAAAAAGTGGTTGGAAGCCCTGCAGAAATAGCATATCGTGATATAATGACGGAAAAGAATGTCGTGGACGGCGAAAACTTTGAAGTTCCAGAGGATGGCTCTGCAAATTTATGAAGCAAACAAAGTCTGCTACATGCTACTCCTTACGTTCCAAACAACAAGTGCTACTTCAAGTTCCTCAAACCAAACGTAAAACCTTTGGGGACCGGTCATTAGCTGTGGCCGGCCCCAGGGTATGGAACTCCCTACCAGCCGAGATCAAATCGTGCTCGTCAATAGACACTTTTAAGGCTAAACTTAAAACTCATTATTTTAAACTAGCTTTTTAATCCTTTCTTTTAGACAATATATATTCTATCGTTTTTAGACTAGTCCATTTTAGTACATTTTCCATGTTAAGCGCTTTAGAATATTTTTAAATAATGTAAGCGCTATAGAAATATTTATTTATTATTATTATTATTAAGATCCCAACCAGTGCTTTACATCAAAAATCCGTTTGGCGTTCATTTTCAAAGCAGTAAATCATACATTTCTATGGAAAAAGTTTTACAAATAGATAAGCTTTACACCTCTGTGAATTTTTAACTACTGACGTTTCGGAATGGAGTCCTTCGTCGAAGTGAATGCATCATTCCATTTCATTTGGGCATTTTTATGCTTTACCAGCATTATCGACAAAGTTATTCGACCAATCACGGCGTGCGTATTATTTTTGCTTCGCCGTAGCGTTAGTACCCTGGGAACGAATTTTGTTCGCCTTGGTTTTAAAAAAAGATGGCGTCCTCGTCAATTTGTGGATAATGTCAGCAAGAAACATAGGAGTTTTTTAGCCCGTTATGCCATTTTCAGATATTTTTGCTTCCCTCGGAACAAATCCTTATTTTTCTGCTGGGTTTGGATTGGTTGGAGTCGGAACAGCTCTTGCTTTACTCAGGAAAAGCAGTCAGTATGCATTTGTTGCGTTTCGGAGACATGCTATGATGACGCTGGAAGTTCCCAGCAAAGACAAAAGCTATCAATGGGTTCTTCAATGGATAACGTCTCATGCTAGTCAAACGCAGCATCTAAGCGTGGAGACAACGTATCAACAACACGACACAGGGCGAATAAGTACAAGATTTGACTTTGCTCCCAGCCCTGGTACGCATTTCATTCATTACAAAGGCAACTGGATACGCGTAGAAAGGGCGCGTGAAAAAGGAATGGTTGACCTACATACGGGTTCACCTTGGGAAACAGTAACTTTGACGGCCCTAGGTAGAAATAAACAAGTCTATTTTGATCTTCTTCATGAAGCTAGAACAATGGCACTTGCAAGACAAGAAGGCAAAACTGTAATGTATATACCAATGGGGGCAGAGTGGAGACAGTTTGGATTTCCGAGGAGGCGCAGACCACTCGACTCTGTTGTTCTTGATGAGGGAGTTGCAGAGAAAGTACTAAGTGATGTGAAAGAATTTATAGCGAGCTCCAGATGGTACATGGACAGAGGTACTACCACTTTGTTTGATATTTGATATGGTTACCCTAAGCTCTTAATAATAATTTCATCAGTGACCCCCTGTTGATATAATGCACTGATCAATTGTATGAGAGCCAAACCTTTCACCACATATGTGTGGGGTTTTACATTACCATCAAATAGTAACTAAACTCTCACATCCTGAAGCCAGTTTATTAATGTCAAATACGTCAAATGTGTTAGGCTCTTGCAATGCAATAACCTTGCTACTGACTGTCATGTCTAAGTGTCCAACAGGGTATCCTGAAGAGGTTTCATAATTGAAATCAATATATTTTCTGTCTGGAACAATGTGGTTGGCTATGAAGCTTTCTCTGTAATTTCCTCAGGGTCATTTTGGGTCAAAAATTAGATGTTGCTTTTCTTTTGGTCATTCTAAGCATATTAGACGTAAGTACAGTACCAATGATAATTAGAATAAAGAAATATCAATTTTTTAAGAAAATATTGACTGCAATGCACAACCTCTGATGCAAGGGGTACCTTCTCTGTAAAAAGAGGCTCTGACTGTCAAAAAGTTTAAAGTCTGTGGTATTATGGTATAACCTAATCCCTTTAAGGTGGTAGATAGTTCTGGTCTGTGATGTGCAAACTCTGATGCAGTTTAGTGGTATTGGCAAAAGCTTACTGTAAAACTTCAGTATGGTTACTCTAGCAGATCATTACAACTTAACCTACTCTTACATGGGACCTGAGTTCTATTTTTATCAAATGTTTGCGTCTTTTAATTTGACTTTATGCAAAAAAATGGTGTGATATCTTGTGCTCTTTACTTGGTATTTCTATAAAGATATGCTTTGTACAAGAATTACTCGATAAATTAAGCAAGTTAATGGCAATTAATTAAGGTGAATACTTTTAAAATTATACTAAGAATATAAAAGGAGAAAGGTAAAAAGGGGTGAATATAAAATAAAATAGAATTAACAAGTAGTGATAAATAATTACTTCTAGGAAGATAATTGTAATGTTCACTAACGAATACTGACATTTTGAGATTTTGTCACAGCAATATACCTGATTAACATGTAAATAGTAGACATGACTTTATTACTTTTTTGGAATGTTTTTTGATGAATTTGTAATATAAGTAGGTAATTAGGTATCTGATTCCATACATGTAGATGTATGGCAGTATGTGAAAAGGAGTTTTTCTTGGTGTTGGGATGTGAATAGTTAATGTAGTAATCTTCACATGAAGAGGATGATGTATCATACATACATATGTCTTTTACTTGAATGAAAATACAGTATATTACTAATGTTAGTAGGAGCAAAGTTGTGATTCACATCATAGATTAATTGAGCAGTTGAATAGAAGTAAAGTAATGTTACTGGTAATATTTTAGTTTCAGTGAATTTTGGTACCACACTGTGAGTTGAATTTAGGAAAAATATTCATCTAAGAACATGCTTTTGCAAGTTTATCTTTTACATTTTTACTAGTTTAACTCCAAATATTTATTCCATAAAGGAGCAATTTACAAATCAAAAATGAATTTGTACAGTTTTGGCATTGAGTGTCTTAGTTTGCTTAAAATGACAACTATTCTACTGATTTGTTACTAAATATATAGTCAATGTGGGGTTTCCAAGAAAGTTTGTTGTCTAGCAGCACACCAAGGTATTTTACAGAGTCTTTCTGTTCAAGATAACGAGAAATACACTGTAGGAACTCTAAGGTAGGACTGCATTTGACTAGTGGAATTGTAGATTGATACATGCCTTTAATAGAGTGGGTTCGCTTTAACTGTGAAGCAATACCTCATAGCCAATGTCTAATAATTCATTCAATGCAAAATAAAACAATAGAAATAGTGTACACATATTTCTATTGGACCAATATCTATTTCACAGATTAAGTGAAATTACTTTAACACAGCAGGAATTTATAGCATAAAACCTTTGTATGATGTAATCTATAAAATAACTATAAATGTTTTGCACTCATGTAATCGAACAAATAGTCAGGCTTTACGGTATTTTATTGATATGCGATGGTGCTAGGAGAATAGGAAACAATCATGAATGAACATGGAAACAAGGCACAAATGAAAACAATGAAAATATGTATTTTTTAAAATTTCTTGAATCTTTGTTTTGAAAGATATATAACAAACTTTATGTAAAATCTTTTTAAATCAAACTTATTAACGATACCAATAAAAATTTTTAAAGAGCAATAACAATGGAACATAAGAACCACACAGTGGCTACTGACGAATTGTGCAACAATGCATCAACAGTGGTGGTCGTTTGAATTGTGATCGCGTACTGTATCGCGGAGCGGCAGAAGAACCTGCCAGCAAGCAGCAGCTACGAACTTCCGCATGCGAAGTGTGCAAGTCGAGGATCAGACTCACCAACACCACCATAGCAATAAGTGCTCGAGCACAATAAGAAGCAGCCAGACAGCAAAACAGCCGAGCAGTAACGAGGGGAAGATTCAGAGCTCCGACAGAAATACCACCACCAAGCCTGCCACCATCCTCATCATCAGATGTGAGTCGTGATGACCCAAGAGAAATGTAGGGGCCGTTATGATTAGAATAG
>JAOBAY020042668.1:0-13819 GCA_025331085.2 Zoanthus sociatus
AAACAACATGGGGTTATCACAATATTCAAACCATACAATACCCTCAGACAACTGCTGTCGTTTCCGAAAGACCCACAAAAACAAGGGGACACTTGTGGCCCTATTTACCGAATTACATGCCAAGGGGTGGACTGTGGCAGTTCGTATGTGGGAGAGACCGAGCGGACTTTGAAATCGAGGTTCGCGGAGCACCTTAGACCAAGCAGTGTTTCGTCCGAAGTCTCACAGCACATACACAGGGACCACCCTGGACATAAGGTCGAAGTGGAGGTGTTAGACCATGAAGATCGTTGGATAGAGCGGGGCATCAAAGAGGCCATCTATATCCGGGTTCATAGACCGGATTTGAACCGGGACACTGGAAGATACCTGCTCCCCCACATCTGGGACAATCTGTTGCGGTCACGTGTTACTAAATCACGTGACCGTTAACAGTATTCCGGTTCATATTCTTGTTTTTCATTTATATGTGAACAAGCCTCCGTGAAGGAGCCGAAAGCTCATATGCTTTAACTTTGATATAAGTGTACTGTGTAATAGTTTTTTAAAAATTTTTATTAGTACTTACTTTTCATATATAAGTAAAGTTTTGTGTTGCTTAGAAAATTCTGTTCAGTTTTACCAATAAAGAAACATACCATATTTTAAATGCAGAATTTCAGCCAAAATCAAGCTATTGAAGGTAGAAACAGGAACATAGATTCAAAGGGGTTGGATAATCCTGTTAAGTAGATGTTAATTTAGAAGTACTGTAAAAGGGTGAAAGTGTTAGTGTCTAGCCATGGTCAGCTGGGTGTGACCTTAAATGATAAGGATGTTGTGTGCTTCAGGCAGGGAGGGTATAAAAAATAATAAGATGGGAAGGGGTAGACAATGATGATACTTTGGATCATTGCAAATGGAAAGTACAGTGTAACCGCCAGTAAGCCAGAATGAAGCTTTCTGCAAAAAAGTTTAAAAAATTATACAGAACAAATTCAGAATGAAAATTTAAGGTATTTAGCTCTGAATCCACTCTGTGGAATTTTTTCAACTTTTCAAAGTTTTATTCTGGCATACTGATGGTTTTTGTGCAATAAAACAAATTGTACAGCGTTACTTCTTGCCCTCTAACCTTCTTAAGAAAAATTGTGCCTAGATTGTTTTTGTCGGTCTGCTTCCGAAGGCAATCAAGCAACAAATTGTATCCTACAGTAAGTTGATCCCTAAATCTAGAGATGGCTCAAAACCTCCCCCTTTTTCACAAAAACATGATGAAGCACAATCTGGTTTTTAAACCTTTTAATGCTGTCTTAAAGTTTTGTCACAGGTTTACATGGTGCTCACTACTCCTTGAATTCCTGGAAAACTTCTGGAATTTTGAAATTTTCTTTCAGGGCCCTGGAAAACTCCTGGAAAAACAGATGATTTGCATAAACTCCTGGACTTTTGCGGAATAATTTTAAACAGTTTTTTAAACAAAACAAAACCTGCAGAACCATCTGCTCATGATTGTATTTTTTATGTTTTTAATATGTAGACACAACTTCAAGATTTTTTTCAGGGGAATTTTCTCACATTTTACTTTGGCTGGAAAGCTAAAGAACCACACAGTTATTTTGGTGTCATAGTTTCTCATTATGTTTTATGCAATGGAAGAGTTTCAGATTGGGTTCTGGAAAAATAAATTGTCTAGTCTGGAGATCTGGAAAACTTCTAGAAGTTTCTTATTATTCAGTAAGCACCATAGGTATACCTCTGAAAGGTTGCATTTGTTTCTCCTTCTCTTTAGGATGATGGCTACTGTATGTGTAAGACAGGCTATACAGGGGAGTCGTGCTCTCTGTCATCACACACAGACAGTGGAGATAATTCCTGGTATAAAATGGTTTCATTCTCTGCTCAGTTTAAACCACGTACAGCACATGCAGCAGTTTATATAGAAAATTATGATACTTTGTTAGTGTTTGGAGGTAAGTACAATTTAACCTATTCTTAGCAAAAGCGTGTACGAGGCAAGTGACTCACTGAGTTGGTGCTTGTCTCTATTTTCTTTAGTGGTAAGCAGTTGAGAGTCTTTGACTATACCCCTGGATCAGATGAGTCACTAATCCATTGCAGGTTACTGTACTTAGAGTTGTGTTACACAATCCATCTTGTAACACGACTTTTTGCACAACGATGTTGCGTTAAAAGTTGGCTGTCGTTTAACATGGTACCAAAGCCAACTTGTCACGCAATGTTTTGTTCGGCAATGTGTTGCAAGTTTTTGAAATGGTTTCAAAAACGTTTAACACAAAATGACAAATTTTGAGAAAGTTGGCTCGTGTAACATGTCACGCCATCTTTTAATGCAGCATCGTTGTGCGAAAAGTCACATTAAAAGTTGGATCGTGTAACACTGCCTTAAAGCTGCAGGTAGACACTGTTACCGACCTCATAAGGATGGAAAAGAAGGTTGCTTTTATTTTCTAATCATTGCAGAGCTACGGCTTGAGCCTGGGCTCTTTTTATCAGAAAAGTAACCGCACAGTCAAAGGCTATTCTTAAACAATAAAAAAAAAAACAGTCCTGTCAGCCACGTAATATAATTTCAATAACTATGCATAAATTTGTACATGTTGGTATAAATAATAACCTCCGAACACAACACCACCACAATATCAGGATCACTAACCTGCTCTTTCAACATGCGTGTGGTTTCTTGTGAGTTCCCAGTAGCAAGATTGAGAGACTAAACCTACAGTTTAATGTCCTTATTCAAGAGGACAGGAAGGCCTAACAAGCCTATCGTAAATAACAACAGTGTTTTCATAACCTTTGAAAGTAGACGTTGCATTTAGTTGAGTAGGAGTTGCTAAGCCCGAAAGTGGGACAGGGGCTTGCTTCCCCCAAAAATATTGAAATTCTAGACTCTTGGAGACACATTCTCCAGCAGTTTGAGATGCAAAATATTATTATTTCAGATACCAATCTCTGCATATGCTAAACACTTATTTTTCCTACTTTTATACGCTTACAACGGCAAAAAAGCCCTTTATACGCCAATCAGTTAACCCCATTGACACCCTATAATTAGGTTTTTTGTTTATTATATATAGTACTTCCAGCTAGCTTTTTGTAAGCTATTGATGATGGCAAACAACTTGCTGAAACTTGTTTAATTTTATAGTTTTATTTATTTTTTTGAGATTTATTGTTGATGTGCCAATAATAATAATTTTATGTAGACCTTTTGTGCGCATGTATGATTTACAAGATTAAGTGATATGGTTTCTTTTCTCTGCAGGATATTCTCTGAACTTTCCACATGATGATTTATTAAAGTATAATTTTAGTACAAATCAGTGGAGTGTTGTTAACTTGGGTAGTGGATCAATTAAGCCAGTAAGTTTCTATCTTCAGCTGTGTTGTGTGTGTTGGCTGATGCTCTGAAAAACCCTTTACAGCACCACTTTAACGCCAGAATCATTACCCAGCTCTTTTCAACATGCGTGTGTTTTCTTTTGAGTCCCCCAGTAAATGATTGAGAGACTGAACCTACAATTTAATGTCCAAGAGAACAGGAAGGTCTTTTCTGATACTCTCTAAGTTTCTAAACTATGATCTTCAGAACTGAAATATTTGTATCTTTGCTTATGATATGGATCAACTGTGTAAAATATTTTTTTATTTCAGTAGCTTTTTTTCAAAAAAATATGGAACATTTTCTTTAAAATGCAAGAGGGTAGGAAATGTAGGTAAATGCATAATTATAAGTCTACCAAAAAGTGCCACTGAGGGAGTTTGCATCTCAGCCGTTGCCTTGTGTAATGTGCACAGATTAAACTTGTTTGACTTTTGCCTTGTGGAAGAGCTAGAACAGAAATTCCATGAATAAAATCAGATGAAGTTTTTGACAGTTGGTTTTTTGCTACAGTTAGTTTTTTGCTAAATCAAGTTTTTTTTTTGTTACCGGCTCACGTACAATTCAGTAACAACATGTTACTTCTTCAGAATTATTTTCAACAAATTGTTATTGACTTTTTAAGAGATATGATGCTTTACTAATTTTTTTTGTGAAATACTATTTATATCATTAAAACATTCTAATATGACATATTTAATCATCTTTTTTCAGGTAGGACGTTATTCACACACGGCAACAAAATTTAAGGATTCAATTATTGTGTTTGGTGGAGAACTTGCTTCTGGACATCTCACCAATGAACTTTGGTTATTCAATATTACAACATCCAGTTGGAAATTACTGGCGGTGAATGACACAAATGCCCCATTACCAGTGGCCTCGCATTCAGCTAATTTAGTAGATGATAAGTTAATTATTTATGGAGGTAAGTTTCTTTCAAAATGCATTGCGCTGGCTGCTTGTCCTCCACTTTGTTTGTTCTGCATTCAAATTGATTTAGTTTATATGTTCCACGTTATGAGCATGGAGCTGGGCTGAAAATGCTAAAATGTTCAGAGCTAATGCAGATCTAGGGAACAATATTGACTGCCACTCGTTCGTGCTGTAAGATCAAAAGTCTCATACAAGTAGAACCACAATTCAGACCAACACTAGCGTCATCACACACAAGTCATTAAAGATTGCTGTCAAAGATTGAGAGTTTTATCCCAGATTTTCCTCTGCTTTTTTCAGTTCAGCTACACTTTTTTTTTATAAGAAACTCGTTTATGAGAAACTCAGTACTGAGATCTAAATTGGTTAAGAAACTTTCAGTACTCTACCCAAAATGATAAGAAACTCGTACATTTAGTGATAATCAACTTTCTAGATTAGAATAACAAGCACTGAATGTTCTACCTTCAAGTCTATTTCAGATTTAAGTTTTTGGCAAAAATCATTTAATGGCATTCAAATTTATCGTTTTGCAATTGAAATTATAAAATATATCAATCTTCCATATGTTATTCTTTGCATTGTAACTTTAAGATTCGTTTCGTTTTGTTATGTAAAGATTTGTTGTTAACATTTGGCAATTATCATTTTTTGGCATTACGAAATTTTGATCCCAAAGAAACTGCTAAGAAACTTTCAGTACCAAAATTCTCCAAAAATTAGAAAACTTTTGGTACCGAAAAAAATCTTAGTTTCTTATAAAAAAAAAAAAAAAGAGCTATTCCATGTCGAAGAGGCCCAAAAAGGCCAAAACGGCCAAAACAGCTATTCATATGGCTATCCATAGGCCATATATCAGGCTTACTTTCATTTAAGGTAAAATTAAGGGGTAAAGTCTGCTAACTACTCTTATCATACTACTGGGCATAAGTATAGATACTAACGTGGCCTTAGTGCCCATATTAGTGGCTTCAAGTTAGTTACAACTATAACACAGAGTGCAAATCAAGGCCTCTACTCAGCAGTCCACACCTGACTACACACACAGTCTTGCAGTCCTGAAAACTTGGAAAGTTGTTGAAAATTATTTATCCTGGTCATTAAAAGTCCTGGAAAATGTTTCAAAAACGTCATGGGGACTCATGCAGATACTGACAGTGAACACTATAACAGCAATACTGATTCTGATGTAGTTGGAGGTTTCAGTTGATTTTCATTTGCTACTATTTAGCCTCTAAATCATACACTAGGTTGGGCTGTGATGATTGGCACAGCTGGTAAAATCTCTGCCACAAGTTCCCCAAGTTTTCGACTTTTTTTTTTCGCCTAAGCCAATTCAGCTTTCCATTTTTTCTGGGTATAGGTAAATGAGTATCAGCATCTCCTGGGAGCTAACCTGCGATGGATTAGTGTCCCGTCCAGGGCAAGTCAGCAATTCTCGTCTGCTTAACACTACAGAAACTGGAGAGACGTGCTGGCTTTAAGGATTTAGCTTAGCTTAGCTTAGCCTTCATACATACTTGTTTAATATATTTTTTGTGCAAGTTATCGTCCTTTAATGAAACGATATTCTTATTTTTTATAGGAAGGACATCTAATATGACTGCTACCTCTGCAATGTTTTCATTTAATTTATCTGGTGGTGGGGGGTGGACAAGAGTGGATTACAAGAATGGAAATGACGCAAAATACCGTTTATCAGGCCATACGTCTGTGTACTATGCGCAATCTAAATCATTAATTGTGTTTGGAGGGTTTTATCCATCCGATGCAAGGTAAGAATCTTGTCAAAATCAAGACTGAAATTAGATTTTTGTTGAGTTTCAATTTGGCTCTAACTAATAAGTAGTTCACTGAATTTCCTCATTAATTTTGTTTATCAAACAGTATTTATTTCATTTTGGATCTCTTTAATAGTTTTCACACAACATGAATTGAAAGTTGAAGGTTTGTTTAGTAAGCTACTCAGCTGTTTCAGCAGAGATACATAGAATACCTAGAGGAGCAGAGAAGTCAGCTGGAAACGCGAAAAGATTATTGATCAAATATATGAATGGAAAATGAAGAAAAATCATCTGGAACATGACATCACTGAATTAACACAGTCTGCCGATGAATTTGCAAATAAGTCAGAAGAGACTGGCCGTCTGGAATTTGAGTGTCTGTTAATACCTTTTCAAGTCACTTGAACTTCATATGTTGTTTTGTAGATCCAGTTCTCGAACAAGTGTTTTGCGCATTTTTCACATTGATGAGTTGGTATGGTCTGATGCTGTTACCAGTGGACCAACACCAAAACCTCGATCATTTCACTCAGCTGCAATCATTGGAAACTACATGGTAGTTTATGGTAAGCATTCAACTGTAGCCTAGGCCATGTCCATAGTAATGCATTCTTGTTTGAAAATGCAAACCTTTTTATCCGTGCTTTTATTCCATCCACACTAATACGATGGAAAACTAAGGTGTATATCACTGAAAACGGAGGTTTTCGAAAGTGTTTAGGCCATATGCACAGTACTGGTGTACAATTAAAAATGCCACCTTCGTGCAGCTTTGCTTTACCATATATCCACTAATTTTCAAGAACGATCAAAGATTTTACACAAGCAATTAGGTTTTATGATTTTCTACATCGCCTGTTAAGCATAGAAGTGAAGAATGTTCCAGAGATGATTAATTGACCTAGGGAGCCGCAAAATGTGTAAAAGATGACGTTGCAATGATCAAGTCAAGAAACACGATGCTGGGTTTTTTAAAGATAAAAAAATTATATTTCAGAGAAAACTGAAAATTGAGAATGTTCCTGAACCAAAGCTACTGTATATTTTAACTTTTTTAAATCGTTTAAAACGATTCAAAACACACGATTACGTCATCGTTTAAACAATTCAATCATGCATCGTAAAAAACGATTCAATCGTGCATTGTTTAAAACAATCCAAAAAAACGATTCACACGATGTGACAGAAATGGTCACCAGCACTTCGAAAGTGTTCCAGAGTCACATGACCGTGCAAAGCCTCTATACTGACAAAGCAATAGTTTTGTCCACCTTTCTTCAGCTTCTCATTGGCCATAACAGCTTGTCTTGGTAACCACTAAATATGTCATTTGCATTGTAAAATATCTTTTGGGGACATTTCAATTCGAACAATGCAGAGTTTGAGATAAAAAAATATTTTGATTAGAACGCTTCTGCTTGCCCCAAACAGGATGTGTAGTGTTAAGCATTTCGTGGACGGACACTAAACTAGTCCCTTATAGATTAGTTCATAGCATACGCTGGTTTTCAGTTCATTTTACCGATATTGTGGGGATTGAAAGGCTAAAAAGATGGCCACAAAGGTATTCTAAGCTCAGCAAAGCCATGATTGATCTTGGATTTTTTTTCTGGTTTTAAAATATCTTACAAACTGTGCCAGCTACAATGCCTTGTAATCCTAAAAGCGTCATTTATATTGACAACTAGTGGAAACATAGCAGAAAACGAATTTTGATCAATATTTTATATCGGTTGTGTTTTTATCTTTCAGGAGGGTATGTGCATACTCATTATGAAGATGAAACATGTTACTCCAACGAAGTTTACTTCTACCATTTGGCTTGCCATAAATGGGTGCCATCTTCAGTGTTTCAGATATTGTCACCTATACCATCATCAACAACGAATCCGAGGCGAGGCAGGTTTTCACATGCTGTGGTGGTAAGAGGAACTAGTATGCTTGTCATTGGTGGCTACAATGGAGCACCTATCGGTACCATGCATGCTTACAAAGTACCAAAGGCAGTCGCAGTTGTGAACGTAACTGGTACTGCTGTTACCGGAGAGCATTGTGGGGAGTACACCATTAAAGTCAATTGCAAGGGGGATCCAGCTTGTGGCTGGTGTGATAATGGTGGCAAATGTCTGCGGGTCAGCAACCGTGACACATGCAGCTCCAACTTTGAGATAGGTGTCTGTTTTGGGCCATGTGGGACACATGCACAGTGTACATCGTGCATTTCATGGCGTAGGAGTCACCCTTTTGGGTGTGTTTGGTGTGTGCAGGACAGCAGGTGTTACCCACTGGATGCAGTGGGAGGAGCTTGTAAAAGCACCACAAAATGGGGAGGCTGGTGGGGAAGTGAGGGGAAAATCCTTACAACGGCAGACCAGTGTCGCACTGTAGACTTCCCCCCAGGTCTGACAGTTGCATGGTATGAGAGACATGAAGACTATTCACAGCCAGACGGAGTGTCTCACATTTCGAAAGCTCAAGCAAGTTTTCCTCCATATAAGAAAAATGTCTTTACCTCTGAAGTCCGAATGAGAATATTTGGTTTTATTTACCCTTTCATTCTCGGAACAGCTTTAGATACCAAATATAGGCTTAGGCTGAAGGTATTTGGATTTAACGATCATTCAAATGCAAAGTCAGGGGAACTGTTTCTCGGCACCAGTGAGTCTGCTGATACTGAGGTAAGAGAATGTAATGTGTGTGAGGGTATTGGTCTCTTTGTTTTACTAATAGGGATTCGTTTTTGGTAAATTTAGCCTAAACTTTAAAAACCTTAGTAAATTCACCTGTAAATCATTACGTCGGTTTACTTGTGAAGAATTTATGGAAGAAATCATTCTGTGTGAAAAAAACAAAAGAAGAAGAATTCCACACGATTGCGTTAAGAACAATAATTTTTTAATTATGTTTAGACCACACTCCATGCATAAATTATGTTTCTGCTTTCCTTGTGTCACAAAAAAGAAAAATCCTGCAAACTTTTGACGTTATCTTAGAAAAAAGAACAGGAAATCAAAAGTTCAACAACTGTCGCATAGTTTCTGGTTTATACAGGCATCTACTTTTAAATAGCATTGAGAGACGAGCTAAAATTTGTCCACTCTGAAAAGATTTGTCTTTCTAATTGTTTAAACATCAGTTTATCAATTTCAAATAAAAAAAATGCAGAGTTTAGAAATTATGGGGCCCATGATATCCTTACACCTATAGCCTCAACACTTCAACATGTTGGTCCCAGATATTGCAGTGGTTAGCATGCCTACCTAGGAATTAGGGCAATATAACAATATTTTTTGGATGAGTATGTTGGAAACAAAAATTGTGTTAATCCCACAATTTGCTTAATTATCTAAAAACTTTTGGAAGGACTCTTTTACCTACCTTAGTGAATCGTTAAATTATTGAAGGACTTCCAATCAAGATTTTAAAATCAAGACTGGGATTTTACATTGGAATGCTTTTGTTGGGAAATGGTTTTCTGTATTTGTTGCCAAATTGTATTTTTCAGGAAGAAGTTGCCGAAGCCACAAGGAAAACAATGTTGTATTGGGAAAGCAAGGATGCAAAAAGATCAGAAAGTATTTCCTTGTTCCCATCACCACAAGCCAACAAATGTTATTACATACGAACAGACAGTGTTTTGAAATACCGATTGTCAGGAGCTAAAGGTTGGACAACCAGTGTTCTTTGGAATCAAACAAAGATATTTGAATTCATCGTATGTATTATGCATTACATCTTCTATTTTTGCGAAATAAAATTCAGCTTTATTTCTTTAGGAAAACTCTGCATGCAGCAAAATGGCGTTAAAGCCCTAAAGTTTGATTGGTTTAAAGATTGGGATCAGTCTTGCTCGTTTCATCGATTCAAACGACAGTGACGTCAACAGTTGAAAACCTCAGTTGATTCTTAAGAGAAAGTACCTTACATAACAGAAAATAACCGTGATACAAACTCAGTCCATACATAACAGAAAAGACCAGTTCATAATGTCATTGAATATAACCGCGATACAAACTCAGTACCATACATAACAGTAAAGACATTGAATATAACCGTGATACACTCTCAGTACCATACATAACAGAAAAGACCAGTCCATAATGTCATTGAATATAACCGTGATACAAACTCAGTACCATACATAACAGTAAAGACCAGACCATAATGTCATTGAATATGACCGTGATACACACTCAGTACCATACATAACAGAAAAGACCAATCCATAATGTCATTGAATATGACTGTGATACAAACTCAGTACCATACATAACTAGTAGTAGCTATCTCTAAGTGCCAACGAGCAAGACAAAAACGATTTTTTGAAATGTCGTAAATTTTATGTGACAATGACATAAGTTACAGTTAAAAATTTAAAAAGATATAAAATGTTTTCTGATTAAAAATTTTAATAATTATAAGCTTTCGACTATTCTATTACAGCCCTCATCAGATAAAAAAGTCGTTGATATAGATATAAGAATTGAGGTGAGATAAAGATTATAAATACAGCTCAGAAGTTAATACGAAAAGAACCTTTTCTTTACCTCAAAGAACTTTCCACGGAAATCAATACGATTCCACTTCATGACTCCAATTTACCAAGCCCTAAGTTGGAAGATTGTTGAACAAATAAACCTCACAAATGAACGCGGAAAGAATGTTTTGATTTCTTTAATATCTCTCCACATAAAGAGAACACAACTTCTCCATGCTACTCCAATTTGCTGAGGAACCACGCCGCCTAACACTGCATACATTTTTAGCGCATTCTCATTGGCTGCAGTTTCAATGCAGTTCCTAGCGCACCACTGATTGGCTAAATGATCCTTACACTCCATCTCTTACAAGCACTTGAGATTTGTATCACCTGAATACTATCCTCGTACGGCTCTATAATGCTGCCGCCCCGCCAGCCTTGCGTCTTCGCTCGGCTGGCTTGTTGGCAGCAATAAAGACCAGACCATAATGTCATTGAATATAATCGTGATACAAATTCAGTAACATTCTTAACAGTAACATACATAACAGACGCGTCTCAAATGTAATTACTGTTAATTTAATTTATATTAGCTTATGTTAGCTTACGTTACTTTTCTGTTCATGTTAATTTGTAATGCTTACCATAGGAGTTTCAACCTTTGAAAGGGACCCCGTGTCCTATTGTTGTTTCTCCTTAGCTTGTAATTGTTAACATCTAGCTAAATTTTTCATAAATAAATAAAAGTAAAGACCAGTCCATAATGTCAATGAATATAACTGTGATAGAAACTCAGTCACAAAACCATTGTTTGCTCTAAATCTCATAGGTACTGTAGACCCACAGTACTGTCCCCAAGCAACTGTTGTGTTATGTAGCTCAGTCGTTAAGGGCACTGTTCTAGTGCAGAAGTCCTGTTGAAAACATGTTTTTTTCATGCTGCTGAAATGGCATGCATTGCTGTGAAGTTAAGCACGGGAAGCCTTGGTAAATAATTTTAATAACTCTGAACAGTTACTAATGAAGTCATTTTTATGACATATCTTTTAGAAATATATCAAACTATGCTAGTTCCTTCTGAGTGATGTCAAAACCTTGACGTCTTCTTTGTTCGATTACTGATCAATATTATCCTATCTTTACCTTCATTTAGTCATTTTAATTTTGTGTGGCTGTATGTTTTGTATGTATCAGTTCTCTATCCTTTTCATTCCTAAGTAGAACATAGGTCTGCCACTAGTGCTTTACATGTAGGTTTTCCGCTAATGCTTTAAATCTCACTCATTGTTGGAACATAGGTCTTCCACTAGTGTTTTAAACTCATTCCTAGGTGGAACATAGGTCTTCCACTAGTGTTTTAAATGTTACTCCTTGGTAGAACATAGGTCTTCCGCTAGTGCTTTAAATCTCATTCCTACGTGAATCATAGGTCTTCCACAAATACTTCTCAGGAATTGATAAGGTATTTCACCAAAGTCATTTTGGCTTTATAGGACTCTTCTAAGCTAGCTACATTAACATTAAAAAATTTTGGATGGATTTAGTTTTGGACAAAAATTTTGTCCAAATATTAATCTGTTTGAAAACATTTAGCGTCTGAAAATTGTTTCGATAGGATATAGACATCGATTTTTCTTTTAAGGACAGTAACAGACAATTTGCTTATATTTTTTTACAGTTTGATTTTACACATTCGTTTGGGACTATTCCAACTTTTCCAGATTAAAAATGAAGTTTTGAATTTCCTTCCAGATTGTAAGGGCGACAAAATATTTGTTTCAAATCTAAAATTCAAAAGAGTTACACATATATATGTAACTTCGCAGGAAAATCCGACAAAATTTTTATTTTATAAATTTCTATTCTGGAATCGGCCCAAACGAACACACCCTAAAAGATTGTCCTTGATAAATAAATCCGTTTTAAATGATACAATCTTCGTCTTCTTCATCATCAGTTATGACAGCCTCATCATCTTCATTGTAATCACTGCCGGGATTATTATCTTCATGGACTAGGGAAATGTTTCCTTCAACGTGAGAGAGGCCTTTTCAATAGCATCATAATTCTGTTCAGTTAGTTCTTTTAATCGGCTAAGCATTTCCCGTTTCGAATCCTCAATCTCAAATATTGCCCTTAGGACAAGAAATCTCTTGAGGTACACAACATCAGCGATGAGCTTGCCTTTACTCTTAATTAGACATGCAAGCAACTGCATATTTGTCAACGAGAATAGCTTCATGATTTGTTTCTTTTTTAGCGAAGAGTTTTTGTTTATCCGTAGACATGCCATCCACGTCTGGCTAACAAACACTTACAGTAAAAACAGTTTCCATGGTAAAGATTTAAAAGTTTACACAAGCTGAATTGATAAACTATGAAGTGAAGAACGTAAAATTCCCGAGTAAATTGGGTATTTTCCCATGTTAAGACAACACGTGTGGACACATAGATGCATAATATGATGCATTTTCACAACAAAGAAGCTGAACTCTGTTTACCAAGCATCGTTTTTTTTGTCTTATCGTGTTCATTTTGTTTCATTGTGGCAGTTTCTATTTTAAATTATTCTCAGCAATTGCCCAAAACTTCTTCTAAATCACTGAAAGCTGCACAAAAGGACAAAGAAACACTGGTGTTAAATTTGACTGCAATTGAGGCAGAGGAAGTTACTGACAAGCTTACTGAGCTGGATTCAAGTAATCGCGTTAAACGGGGAAAATATAAAAAGTGGACACCAGAGGCAAGAGCAGAAATTGGAAAAGTATGCAAGCAGGAATGGATTAAGTCAAACAGTTCATCTTTAAAAAGGGAATATTCCGGGCTAACAAAGCAAACTGTCAACGATCTCAAGAAAGCCTTTGATGAAGCTAAACAAAACACTGGTGATGCAGTTGAGGAAATCAGAAGCCATAAGCGTGGGCATCCCAGATTACTTCCCCACGACCTGAAGCAGAAGACCATAGAAACTGTGCAAGCCCTGCGACGTAGAGTGCCCTCGTGACAGTCACAGTGATAAACGCTATAGCCAAGGGAATTATCATGGCCAACGACCACACTACCCTCATGACAGTCACAGTGATAAACGCTATAGCCAAGAGAATCGTCATGGGAACTGACCGCACTATTCTTGTTGAGCACGGTGGATATTTGAATTGTATTGGAATTGACAGAAACTTTAAGCTCAACTGTTAAACATGAAACAAACTGAAAGTTCACTTTAATACTCCTCCC